>WTSP01018446.1:0-31390 GCA_025331215.1 Actenoides lindsayi | reverse complement strand
GTTGTGTTTTTTGTTCTTTGTTTGTTTTTTCTGTTTTGTTTTTTTGTTTTTTGGGGGGTTTGGTGGGGTTGTGCGGTGTGGGGGGGGGGGGGGGGCGGGGGGGGGGTGTGGTTTAACACACACACACTCTCTCAGTGAGTCCTTGGCTTGAAACATCAGTATCTAGTAAGACAGCCTGCCCTGTCCCCAGAAAAAAGGGCTCTGGTTATAACCTTCTCACTGTCAGAAGGGCCACTATGAAAGAAAACACAAGGAAGACTCAACCAACTGAGCGACACAAAGGTTGGGAGAAAGACAAAACAAAAAGTGGAGGATCTTTAGATCTTAGAAGAGCCCAAACAGTGAACAGAGCACTAAGCTCCTACTCCGCTAAGTCTGTGAAAACTCTACGAAGTCAGCTGAGCGGTCAAGAAGGATTTAAGGTACAGAAACATTTTATCTACTTGCACTCTGTAAACACTTGCATCTTTACGGATACTGCTTCGACTGGATACTTTTTCAGATGTCTACACTTGGAGCTTTGCAAACCTCTGACTTCCATTAGCAGAATAATCAGAATGATGGAAAGCAGACATCACACTGGAGTTTTGTGTCTAATAAACAGGTTGAACCATTAGGAGGCTTAGTTATAGAAATCTTTTTTCTAAGGTGAAGAAATTGTATTCTCAGTTCACCGTCTACTGGCCTCTACTTTATTGTTCTCATGGGAGGAGCTCCAGTGAAGTTCCATGTGCCCTGAAGAAGCCAACAGGAAGAGTTAAGCCATTTCAAAAGCCAGGATCTTGTACCTCCTCTTTGTTAGCAGAAACTCTCCTATGAGGTACAGCCCATACTACCAGCAGATGCTGCCAGTATTTTGAGGCATTTTTGTATGTGTTTGCTTTTCTATATCACGCTAGAAAAACCTACTTATCCCTCAGGAAAACTATACAACAGTTCAGCTGTTTGCCATCCTTCTTGTTTCACAAAATCACACAAGAATGTCCACATAGAAGTGTCCGCTGCCCTGTGTTTGTAAGTCAACTAATATGTCTGGATACAAATCCACAACGAAGACAAAGCACAGAATTCGGGCAGATAAACAGCATCTGCTCTTAACCCCAGTCCTAACAAAAAATGGCAAATAAGGCTTTATCACTTTCAAACAAACTATTCCAGGCTAAAGCATCTGGAGTTAATACACTTGTATTAATACATTAATTAAAAGCACATCATAAAAAGCAGACCTTGAGTAACTGCTGCAACAAGAATAAATGTAACTAGTTTTCCACTTCTTTTGAAGAATATTCTCCAATTTCTACAGGTTTGAACTTTGGTCCTAGATGCAAACAATAGAGCTTCAGAATACCAGCACTTCCAAATAGCTTGAAAATATAAGTTGTCACTGATAGATTTCATTCAATGAAAATGACATTAACTGTCAACATACCAAATACTATAAATGAATTAGAATTCCTTTTCTTCATTAAACTCTCCTAATCACACAATTACTGCTTGTTAGGACAAGTTCCCTACACAGACCTTCTGTCAACAACAAATAATCAGCTTCACCCACCTGAAAATTTGGATAAACTATTTGAAATAATAATGGGGAGTCTGCATAAGTCCACTCTTTGTCTTCACTCAAGGTCTGTTCAAGCAAACAAAAAAAACCCCACAGAGCAGATTCAATGAGACTCAGCAGTGTACTCATCTGCTCAGTTATCTTTCTGATATCTTGGGTTCATCTAGGCAGCCAGACAAACCATTACCAACTGCAAACATGATCCATTTTCATCTGACAGCCTTTTAAGCTTGTCACAGAAATGTTAACATTATTACATCCAGTTTAATTAGTAGGAAGAGACATGACCTCCTGGTCACGAGCCTGGGAGAGAGCCTAAATCAATCTCAGATACAACAGAAATCCACCAGCACTACTAACACACCAAAGACATTTTCTTCTCTTGACCACCTATGGCATTTACCACATTTTCTGACAGATAAGTGCTTTGACCTTGGATTCACATACAGTGAACCCTCATGTTTCTCAGCTGGAGCCATGATCTTGCTTTAATCCACCTTCAATTTTCTCTGTAAAAGAGAGAACCCTCCCAAAAGAGGGAACCCTGAACAATGAGGAAGTTTTCTGTTAATTCATCTGCCACACTTTACTGGAAAGAAATCAGACTTGGCCCCCCTGTCTTACCCAATACAAAACTGGAGTCAGCTCAAATTAAAAAATTCCTGCATAGAGCAGAGTTATGCACTTTCAGGAAGTTCTTAGTGCTTTCAATACTGACCGAGGCATTGCAAGCTGTGATGATATTAAAATAACCACACAAATCCAGTAGGAAAAGAGCTTTGCTGGAAACCTTACGTAAGGATCAATCCCCTAGGTTAAAGGTTTAAACAATGAACTGTCAAACAAGACTTCCAAGGGTATTTACAAGATTAATTACTACCTTAAAATCCATACAGACTTCTCCTGTAATGCCTGATGAAAGCCTATATAGCCATTCATTCTCACATTCATGCTAACAGCCCAGTCCAGCTATGTCACATTAACCACTGCAATGCTGAATAGACCACAAGCGAAGAGGTATCCACCTCCTTCTGGGAATGAGGCATAAGGAGGACATTAGAAAACCCAACTGCCAGATTCTTAAGACCTGGATTTGGATTCTACACAGCTACAGCCACAGAAACGACAGTTGAGATACGTAAAAATAAGGAATCATAAAATGGTAGGGGTTGGAAGTGACCTCTGGAGACCATCAAGTCCAACCCCCTTGCCAGAGTAGAATCATCTTGGGCAGGCCACACAGGAACATATCCAAGTGGGTTTTGAAAGTCTGTAGAGAAGGAGACTCCACAACCTCTCTGGGCAGCCTGTTCCAGGCTTTATCACCCACGCAGTAAAGAAGTTTTTCCTCACGTTGAGGTGGAACTTCTTGTGTTCCAGTTTGTGACCATTACCTCTCAATCCTATCACAGGGCACCACTGAAAAGAGACTGCTCGCTTCTACTTGACACCCACCCTTCAGTTATTTGTAACCATTAGTAAGATCCCCTCTCAATCTTCTCTTCTCCAGGCTAAACAGCCCCAGGTCTCTCAGCCTTTCCTCATAAGAGAGATGTTCCAGTCCCTTCATCATCCTTCTAGCCTCTGTTGGACTCTCTCTATTGTTTCCCTGTCAGTCTTGAACTGGGAGCCCAGAACTGGACACAATACCCCAGATGTGATCTCACTAGGGCAGAGTAGAGTGAGAGGAGGACTTCCCTTGACCTGCTGGCCACACTCTTCTTTATGAACCCCAGGAGACCATCGGCCTTCTTGGCCACAAGGGCACATTGCTGTTCCATGGATAATTTATTGTCCACCAGGACTCCAAGGTTCTTCTCCATGAAGCTACTTTCCAGCAGGTCTACCCCTAACCTGTACTGGTGCATGATGTTGTTCCTCCCCAGGTGTAGGACTCTACAGTTACCCTTGTTGAACTTCATTAGGTTCCCCTTTGCCCAGCTCTCCAGCCTGTCCAGATCTCGCTGGATGGCAGCACAGCCTTCCAGTGTATCAACCAGTCCTCCCAGTTTCCTATCATCAGCAAACTTGCTGAGGATACACTCTGTCCCTTCATCCAGGTGATTGATGAAGATGTTGAATAAGACTGGACCCAGTACTGACCCCTGGGGAACACCGCTAGCTACAGGTCGCAAACTGGACACTGCACCACTGATCACGACCCTCTGAGCTCTGTTGTTCAGCCAGTTCTCAACCCATCTCACCATGTCCTCTTCTAACTCCCACTTCCTGAGCTTACTCATGAGGATGTTATGAGAGACAGTATCAAAAGCCTTGCTGAAGACCAGAGTTGCAATCTTACTTATTGCTCTGCTTCTTTCTCATATGATACTGAATTCTACCATTCTACCATGTCATGATCACTGCCACCAAGGCTGCCTCCAGCCTTCACCTCCCCAACCAGACTTTCTTTGCTCATTAATACAAGGTCCAGCAGCACACCCTTCCTCGTTTTTTTCCTCCTAATGTGACGTGAAATTGTGCCTGTAAGATATCAGAACACAAATATGTGCATGTATGCATACTTCTATATCCACACACACAAAATGCAGCAATTAACAGCAGTTCTGATCTCTCTCCAAGACTGAACATGGAGAGAATTCTCCAAGCCTACAGCTGTATGCAGTTTGCAAAAGCCCCAGCCCAACTTTATGCAGTCCATCTGCAAACAGCTGCTCTTCCTTGTGTGATGACAGCAACCTGAAGAACCCTTCAGAGCTGCCGCTCCTGCGTGTTTTGCTACTGCAGTGTAAAACCAAAAACCATAATGAAGTCTGATGTGAAACCGAAGTGGGACTTGAGGAAATCAGAACCCTCTTTTTAATCTCCTCTCCAGCTGGCTTGTGATTAGTTTTATCACAAAGAGGAATTTGCTGCCTGAAAAATAACGGACAGTTACTGGAAGTTGGAAGGATGCAATGAGTATTTTTTCACATGTTAATTATTACAATATCTGAAATAACAACTTTGATTACTGCAGCAGAAGCTCTTTCAGTACTGCCAAACAGTCAGCATCTGACAGTATAATTCTAGAATATCTTTTGAGACCTGTACAACAGGCTGTGTGCAGGTATGCAAGGGGAAAGCATATTTTTCTCTATAGTGTCATTATGGGGACTGGGCCTTTGTGTTCAGAAGCGTCAATACTTCAGAGACAAGGAATGCAGTCTCATCGTATGCTGAAGCAAATTCAAAGTGTGGATCTTCCTATGACTTGGAGCTATTCTTAAACTGGGATGGGCATCTGTGAAGAGCAGAGCAATGCACAGGCATCTGGAGTGAAGCTGTGTGCTGGTTTATGTGGTGTCTCTACCGAAGGGAATCATCCTCTGGACCAGGGTAGGCATTTAGCTTTCGTTTTACGTCACTCCAGTCCTTTGATGCAGTGGACAAAGTAGGGCTCTTTTCTAGGGTTTCCAAGGAGTGAAATCCTGGCCCTTTGAAGTCTATAACAAAACTCACATACCCAGCTCTCCAAAGACCCACAAGATTGGCTTCTCTTGTGGAGAGAAAGCCTCCAACGATACATTTTGAGGAAATGCTCTCTGACTTTTTGCCAGTGCCACATTTGCTTCTTCTTGGACATAGCTAAAAACAGAATTGGACCAATACTGCACATAGCATGTGACTGGCCTCTGCCAATTTTAGCCATGCTTGGAGCAATCTTAAAAAGTGGTCCAGAGGAAGATCAGGTAAAAAAATTCTTTGTTTTTAGATCACTCAAAAATTTGAAAATAAAACCCAACAAAATGCCAGCCAGAGCAAGGTATTAAATGCTCATAATTTTATGCAAAAACGTTGAAAGTCTCGACTTTCAGTGCAAGTTTTTCACTGGAAGACTCATCTTGAAATTAGGAGTTTCAATATGAAAAATCATGTTAAAGCAGCATGAACCAAAGGAGCAAAATACTGTCTGCCCATGTTCTCCCCAACCTCAATGGCAGCCATTTAAAAGAGCAGTGTAAGTTTGTTGGAAATAATCTATTAGACTGGAAACTAATTATCTTATTGTCATAGAAGCTAATTACAGGAAAGAGCTGGGTTTTTTTACTCGGTTGTCTGAAACTGCAGTGCACATGATGGAATTACCAAGAAGGAAAACCACAGATCTCTGTGTTACCAAAGACACAGAATATTGCAGGGCTTTGAAGGACTTGAAGGTCCTTGAAACCTTTGGAAACAAAGAAAAAGTCAGCTTTTTGTGGTCAAAAGCATTCCAAGAAAAGTCAAGCACCTGATCATGTTTAGGAGCCCGGGACTTGCTACTGTCTTTCTTTTTTGTTCTAAACTGAGAACATTTCAAGTGGAGACAGAATCATAAGTGAAATCAGAACTGTCTGGTGGGCATTTTGACCAAAACAAAAGGTGAAGTGTGTCTATATTTTTGTAATGCCACTTCTCCATGTCAGCTAGGACACTCTCACAAATTGGCAAGGAGAAGACAACCTGAACAAATGTAAACAGAGGTGGTCTGGGAAACGCTCTTTAAGATGGGAACGATGTTCTCACAAAGTTTCATCCTGATCTTAGACAAGTTCAAATTTGTGATGAAAGTTGTCCAAAACTCCTTCACATCAGCTAAGACCAGCAGTAATTGACCCATAGGAGGAAACACCTTATCCACCAGGAAGGGCTGGTGGAAGGCATGGGAGCTGAATTGTGTTCCACGGCTTTCTTTGTGCATAACAGCACAATTCTCTAAGGGGAAAAAAAAAAAAAAAAAGGTTTTCATTTCTTTTCAATTACTTTTGAGCAGGTTATTTTGAAGCAGCTGCAAGACTGCCCGCAGTGTCTGTTTGTTTCAACGTTGCTGAAACTTAAGCAACTCGCATTAGAATTGAAAGTGACCCTCTGCTACTGCCGAGTCAAGGACTGGAATAGGAAATCAAAGAGTCCCCCTCTCTGCTCACAGGAAAACATGCTTTCTCATTTAGAGGAAACAGAAAGAGGGAGTCGGGTTTCCATAGTGATCAATGAGGAAAGGACACGGTTACCTGGAAACAGGACTGCTCCCATACGCTGAAAAAGCCTTTCTTGTGTTTGTTTATTGGTGAGAGATCAAAGCCAGCTCTTCAATCGCACAGGAGTCGGGAGGTTGGACTCGGAGCAGCTGCTCTGCGTCTGATTTGCGCACAAGCGAGCAGAGGGAAATAACAAAACCCTTCTGCAGGACCTCTACCATGCTATTTCTAGAAACGGCTGTTTCTGTTTGTAAATAAAGTTCTTATTGTCAAAAGCTAAAGAAAAGCAGCTGCTAATTTGGAATAATTGCTGCAGTCACTGAGGCCACATGAGAGCCGTTGACAGCACTTCATCCGGCTGGTCAGCTCTGTCTGTGGAGGGAAGTCTGTCTCTAGCATGTGCAGTTGTACTCTACAGACAGTTACAAAACCCATAGACTGCCAGCTACTCCTCTCCGTGGGACTGGAAGTCTAACCCTTCCTCGCACCAGAGAGTTGGTGGGTCCTTCGTTTCTTAGAGCTGGGATTCGTTTCTTCAGGGCCGGGATTCAACAAAAGCACGGCAACGACAAAGGACCAAGTGCCTTTGAGACTCGGGGACAAGGTGATTTACCCGAAGTTACACAGAAGCGTAGCCAAAGCAGAGGCCTGTTGCACCTGTGAAATGAGAACTACACTACACAGACTTTAGTATTACCTTGGCTTAAACCCAAACACACTACTACGGTGTAACTATGTAAGCTTTTTAGTACCCAGTGGCCCAGTAAAAATAGGATTGTCAGTGCTAGTAACAGGCCACCCATCTTCTGCAAACTGTGTCAGATACCCACGGTGCGAGGCCCTAGGCCTGACCTGTTCGGCTGGCTGCTAATTTCTGTTAGAAACGTACTGTGTGACCCAGAGCTTGATCCCTGGTGTTTCTCTTTAGGATGCACAGTTTAGGCAGGGGATAACAGCAACCAAATATGCAAATATGGGCACAGGCTGAGGACAGAGACCCCACAACTCCCTGGTGGTCGTTGAAAAAGCATAACCCAGAGATACGGGAGAAGACTGGTTTTGCTTTAAGAAAAGAAGCAGCAGCTAAGAAACTGGAAAGGAAGAAAAAGAAGCAGCTGAGCAGCAGGGTAAGGCACCTTCCCAGTAATCCCCCTACCACTACCACCAAGCATCACACAGTGTATAGTCAGAGACAGAAGCCAGTGACTCTTGTAAAAGGATAAGATCCCAAATTTGAGCAGAGAGTTGGAAGAAAGGAGGTGCCCACTTAACTTCCAGCTTATCTCCTCAAAACATTCTCAGCTCTGATCACCTGGGTAGCTAAGACCAAGCAGCTGTAGGCATCAGTGCTGACGACATGGTATCAGCTCTTTCCTATTGCACACTCCCACCACAGCAATCTCTAACTGCCTAATATATTCAGATACAGAAGTGACTAGCAGAACTGTCTGTATCTTCTCATCCTTACTGCCTGTTTTGTCTGCTCTACCCACACTGCAGAGTTGTTTGGTGTTGCTCTTCCTAAAGCCTGCCAAATACTTAATATGTTCACAGAGTATTATGAATCTAATTCACCTTAAGGAGGTGCCTGGAGTAGATGCAAGAGGTCTCAAACAGCACTGAACAAGGGTAGGATGGAAGCAAAGCATCGGACAGCAGTGTGATACAAAAATGTGATATGAAGGCCAACGTGCTCTCTGGATGTGTGTCTATGGATGCAATTTCAGTAAACAGAGGGAGATGTTCGCACCAAAGCACACAGCATGGAGAACCTCACATGGGATGCTGTCTGCAGGTCTGGCCAGCTCTTCTAGAGGGATGAACTGAGGCTGAAAGAGACTGAGTTAGTTAATGATGGGGGGAATAAAAAGCTTATAGTCACAGATGCTGAGAACTTGTCCATCTTTACCCAGAAGACCTATCACAGAGAGTCTGTAATTATACATCTATTGATTCTGAGGAAATACTGCCTGGGTAAGAAAGAGGGGAGATGGTTTAGGATCATCTTGTGTTCCTCAGGGAGTGTTCTCATTCTCTGGGAACAAGGCCATGAAGACTGTGCTTAGCATTAACTTCAGTGTCACTTCATGTCAGTTCAGTTAAATAAGGAAAAAAAGGTGAGCCTGAGATTATGAGTTGCTTTCACTTAGAAACTGTTCATCTCAGGTTTTAATTTCAGAACCAGATTTAATTCAAAATCCTGTCAATGACAGACTGACTTCTGAAACAAACAGAAAAAAAACCCAGAAGTACCTATCAAGCTGTATAATGAAGAAAACTAATCAGACTGAGCTCTGGAGCACTATTAAGTTACTGCTCTAACATAGTTTTCTGGTAGTTTACAAAAGCTCCTTTGTCCTATAATTATTTAGCTCAGTCTTTGTTTGTTTGTTTGAAGAAAAACTCCAAGGCACAGTGTGTCTCAGATATGTTCTTATGGCAGTCACTTTCCTAGAATAACTTTATGGTCTGAGGTGGAAGTATTTCCTTTTATCTGCTTAAAGATATGCTTCAGTACAAGCCCTCCACAATTGTGTTTCTTTTGGTAGAGACAAAAAACCGGTTTAGGTTCAATACCAATGGTGTACTTATTTACAATATTTATATATATTTTACATATTTATACTTATTTATAGATGCATATCTGTGTCTTAGGGAATTGGTCCCCTAAATAGTTCTTACAGTATGCTAATACACTTAAAAGCTTTGTTAACCTGACATTGCTGTAAACAAAGGCCATTATATTCCTTAAATCCTTTTGCTTCCCACAGCACTCAAAAAGAGAACACTACCATGTGAGAACTATGTAGTACTCCTAGCATGTTTCTGCAGTCTTTCAAAGTCACTGCAATTCAGTGATAAGGATGCTATTTATTTTTAATTTATTCAGTCTACGGTTGAGTCATAGCCAGGATGTGATTTTTCTTTCAATGAGGCAAACTGACAGGGATAAAAACCCCACTGTTTCTTAGAAAAAGAAGGAACCCCAAGAACCTTGACAATTTCTGCAGCCCCCTCTCCTCACTAATAGTGTTCAATGTGTAATTCTCCAATTACTGTGTTTGCAAAGCAACTGTCAGGCTTTGGGAAGGTTTAGCAACATAACTCATTACTGTCACTCAGATCCTTTGGAGTTAGCACACGACAAATTTCACATCCATCAGTTACTGAAGGCAGATGGTGTTATCTGCTAATCGATTCACTCAGCACAGTGTCAGGCTTGAGTTTAATCCCTAGCCACTTGCCGCTTTCAAAAGATCAGACAGCAGAATAGCATCAAGGGGCTGCAGAAAGGACGTGTGTGAAGTGAACTATGTGGGGGACAGAAGATGTTGGAGCGCAGGAAAACTACATTTCTTTTTTCAGCTGGTAGAAAATGAAAAATGGAAAAATGTATTTCTCTCTGACTAGATCATAAGAAAACACAGAAACTTCAGGTAAAACTTCCAAAGCTCCATTTTAGTAGGTGTTTCACAAAGAGATAGTAAGCCATTTTGCAAGAGGTCTTACTATTGAGGTAGTCTGAAAAAAAGTCTGTCTTAGAAATCTAATTCCTGGAAGGATGAGGATTCTCTCTGCAGTATCTTCTTCAGACACAGCCATCAGTTTTGCTGAGTGTTAAGTCCTCTTTCCTCAGCAATGTTCCCACTATTTGTATTGACTCTCATTGATGTTACAGTGCATCAAATCAGCAAGTGCTGCAACAACCTGAATAATTAGAAGAGAATAAACAAGAGCTTCCTCTGTGTCTCATGCACATTGATGGAAGAGTGAATTTTCAGACCTCCTAAGAGGCTTGAATTTCTAAGCAGGAGCTAGGGATTACCATACCTGCACCACCCATCAGAGGTACATGGACTTTCTAGCCATATACTTTGTATGCTTAACCTAGTCCTGACAAAGTTCCTTACATTTTGAACCCCAAATTACTATTTCACACCCTCTTGATTCTGGACAGATCCTGCCTCACACTGACTTGATTGCCTCTTAGTAAGACAACCCTCCAAGAATTTGGAAGGGAAAGATGTGGAGAATATGTGCTCTACAGCTGAGCTGGAGCAAAGCCAGTAACTACGTCTGGGTGTCACTGAGGATTCACTGGAAGCCACATGTGTTTCAGATGTTTATCTGCCACTATCTGTTCTGAACCTGACTACCATGCTTCTCACAAGCAGCAGTACTTGTAATACCCCTAAGCCACAAACCCTCTTTACAGACAGGAACTGGAGGTGCAGACAAGAATACTGTCCTGTCCAAAGTCACACAGGCAGTCTGAGGAGTACAACTCAGCTGTTCTAAATCTTGAAGCTAATCCTTCAGCCTCTAGGACTTCTGTTCTAAACCCTAGCACCAAACTCAAGTAACTGCACCACCTGAGGAACCTGAAGTGATGTCTGCCTAAAACCTAAGGAGATGCTGGCTGTTAGAAACAATACCTGGCATTACACAGCCCCCAGCAGTGACATCCAACACTACTACCAGTAAAGGTTACCAACACAATACAAACAGAAAAGGGCTCATGAACTAGCATGACATCAAAAGTATTCCTATTAATTTGACAGAAGAGTCAGTAGGACAGAAATAAAGTGCTCACCAACCTACCATGGACTTCATATTGTTAACACTTACTGGGATTTTTCCTTTAACAGAGGCAGCTGGGGCTTCTTCCTCCTTCCCAGTTTTGTCTCTGACAACAGTGCAAAGCTCCAGGATTCCACGGGATGATCAAAAGGCAATCACTATTTATTGAGTGGTCACAGATCTCTTACACACAGCAACTTTATGGTCCTTTTCTGTCCTGTAAATGCTGCACAAATATTAATTAACTAATGAAGGCTTCCTTTTTACAGTGCAGTAAGCTAGAAGATAGCATCTGAAATAAGTCATAAGTGTTCATTATAAATTGTCCTCCTGAGCACAATTTTCTGCCTTTGTTATTTACATAAAATCACAGGTCCCAGATGAGCAGATTATCATAAGAAAAAAAAAAAAAAAGATGCTCACGTATGCTGATCAATGCAAATGCAAAAAAAAAAGAGCAAAAAAACAGGGCAACCTGGAAAAGCATCCAAATGTAATCAGAACAGATTAGTGGTTTGACACGGTGTCAGTAACTTCTCTTAGTATGAAAAGATATGCAGGTATAATTAGGCTCTATGTCACAAAGAATCAGAAGCAATAACTTTGATGCAAATGTTTGGAAGCTGGCACCAGAAGACACCAGCAAAACTTCTCAGGGCTGCTCTTTGCTCGCTGGGAGAAAATAGGTAAGGCATTTACAGTTTCTTGAAGTGGGTTTCCTAAGAAATGAAACTTATGTAGCTATATTCATTTTAGCTGACACCTCAGGAATTTCCTTGGCCAATTTCCAACACATCTGACAGAGTAGGCTCCAAAGATAGTACATTCCCTAAAGTTTCATGAAGGCTGTAGTGGCTTCAAGCAAAGTCTTAGTGCTGCTGCCTCTGACAGAATGCCCAATCATGTTTGAGACCTCAGAGAAAATACTAGATATTACAGAGAGATGTTAAGGACTAGCCTTTGATAGTTATGCCATCCATACAAGTATTTTCTTCTATCCTTAGTTTTCCTCATCTATTCTTCTTTAGAAGAAGTTCTGGTGACTGCTGCTTGTTTCACCTCTTGCTTGTGTTGTCCTCAAAATTGTGGTTACCAAATGTCCAAGGTGGTAATAAACCCTTCCTGGCTTTTCAATAAGCCTTCCCAACCCATGAGCTGTTGCTCACTAGCTGTCCTAATACACCATTTTCATTCTTCCAGATACGGCTATCAAGCATTTTGCTGTAAAGCTTTAAAACAACAAAAGTCACACTTTGTTCTCAATGCTGTCACAAACACAAATTGCTGTCAACCTAAAGTTAACTTGGCATGTGCTGGGTCATCAGGCAATATTATTTTGCAATGCTTTTAGTATGAAAGGAAATGCACTGGATTTTACTAAGCCTCATTGCTCTCAAGGACGTGGTATAGTTATAGGTGTAACTGAGGAAGAGCTTTTGTTGCCCAAAGGCTCCCTAGACTGTAGTCAGCAGCAAAGCTTTCAGTGTCTTCTGCTGGATCAGGCTTTAACTGGAAGGAAACCGACAAAACTAATGTGGGAAGGCTTTTTCTATTCTCTTATGATAGTTGTTATAAACCCAACTCCCCATCTCATTAACTGCCTTAAGTTACAATATAAATACAAATATTTAATGGTGGAAATGTTATTATCTTATCCCTTACTGAAATAAATAGATAGTGTGTTACGTGACTGTCCACTGGAACCACTAACTGCTATTGCAGGGGAAATGAATTGCTTAATTCTACTCTCTAAGCTGCAAGCTAATTAACAGAATAGCATTAAGCATTAGTTACCAGATCTTCATTATTTGAAATGTCACTCACTTTATTCACTCGTGTGAGGTGTACTGTTTGTTTCTATGAAGTTATGGCTACTCCCAAGCATAAAAGCTTACCATAAAATGGTATTTTAGGATTTAAAAATAACTGGAGGTATTCTCTCCAGATTTCATATCAACCAACCAAACTGTTCATGCAAATGATCCTAATCCCAAGATAAATTATACCTATCTTGTGGCAAATGTTTCAGTACATAAACACAGCGTAGATGCAGAATGCAGAAGGTAAATCATTCTGTGGTCTCAAAGGAAAATGTGCAGTTCCTTTGGATTACATATATTATTTCATCAAATAGCAGAAGTTCAACAAATTATATGGTATGTTATGACTCATGAGCTCACCTTTCTTTGCAGAATACTGTTAGTAGTACCTAAATAACACCGTTATTATTTAGGAACATAACCACTGTGTGTCAGTTTCTGTTTTTCAGTAATCATCCCGTTCACTGCTGTCTTTCTGACACTGCCAGGAGATTTTGGACTATATAAAGGCTTTAGAATCTTGGCAGACGTTGCCCAGCATATCCACCAGCAATAGAAATCATCATCAGCTGTAAACCCATGTATACACTTTTCCTGCTGTGGATAGGACTGGCAAAAGTTTTCATGAAAAGAAATTAGGACATATTATGTATCGCAAATAGGTGAAGATCAGGTGTAGTTATTTCAGAAGTAAAATGAGTTCACACCAATTCACATCACCTCCATTTCAAAGCCATGTTAAATCAGAAGAGCTCAGATTCCATCAGTTTACATTTTAAAAACTTTCAAATTATGTTGTCTTTAGATGGTTAATTTTTTTTAATGCCCTGTATTTCAGAATTATTTATATCCCTGCTTTCTTCTTTCTATATACTGGAAGCCACGTTCTGTAAAGCACTGAATTTTCTCAAGGCATCTGTAAATTTTTGCCCACAGAAGCTTTGGTATGTTTTTGTTTACTGCATCCAAACAGAACGTGCATGCTAAGGGGAGCAGCCCCAAACTTGACTGCGAGCCAAATCCTGCAACATCTTTGCATTAGTAGTTAAATTTGTCATCTTCACTGTCAGCGTAGCTGCTGGGAACTCCAGAATGTGCTTGTGCACAGTCACACCCCAAAGACACAGCTTTTTGCTTGGGCTTTTAACTGGACCTCTGTACATCTAGTTTCAGATGGGCATATGCCACAGAACATGATGATGGTACTGTTGACAGTTTAAAATGTCTGATTTGTAAAATGAGCTGAGAGCTGAGATAGCTGGATCCTGGAGAGCAAAGGACACCCCTTGATTTCCTAGTGGTTACTTTCAATGTGGCAGTTCCCTAAATCCTGAGTCTTGTTTTATCAATTTCTGACATTGTGCCCAAGTGCAAAATTCTTAGGGTAAGGCATATGCTGTATAATTGTAGTACAAGGGGCTGTTTACATAGGACCAAATGCTCACAATTTTAAAAAAATAAAATTATATATATATATAGAGAGAGACATGTTGCAGCGTACAGTATAACAGGAGTCCTGGTTATTGGCATTACAGTAGCACCATGGAGGATACAACAACCTATGCTTCAGTGTACTAAGTACACTGGAAAAGCAGCTTGAGACACTCCTTATCAGGAGTTTACAGTTTAAATATATAAATTTTCTGTAAGTAAACGATGGCTTTTTCCCTCTGCTGAGAGGCTTGCTGAATATTAGTTCGTGGTGGCTTCCAGGAACTAATTTAAATGGACACACAAAGGAAACTTTATTGCAAGACAACTGTAAATCAAGGGAGAAGGCTGCACGGGTTTATTGCTCTGAGCTTTGTGCTGCTGGGATGAATTTATAGAAAGCTCTCTTGGCTGCCATTTCTGCCTCTGTGATAATTAGAATATCAATTCTAACAGATAATAGAATAAGATCAAACCAATTGGAATAATTACTGGATAGCTAAAACTCTACTGCATGGCCCAAACACAGTACGATTATCATCACCAGGGTTTGTGCTTTTGCCACAGTGTGCTAGCTGATGCTACTGGTTTAACTATTTCCTTCTTTAGAGGTAGTTCCATACAGGGAAAGTATCAGTACCAATACATTGTGAGCAATTTTTCTGAACTTTGCATTTGCATTGATCAGTAAAGGCAGGAGACACTTGGAGAAACGCAAAGTGATCCCTGAAAGGGGAGAAATGTAAAGTGCAAGAAAAAAAACTGAAGAAAAACAATAATGTCACACACAGAAGAAAACAATGGTTCTGTCAAATAACCCAAGGGGTTATTGTTATTTTCCCTAAGTAGCTGATTTAATTATGAACATTTTACAATATTTTCAAGAGATAATTCATTCAAATGACCGGTCTTCCATTCTATCCTGAAAATGAAAGGATTGAAGAGGTTGCTCTTTGTGTACATTTTAAAGCTCTCCCTCACCCTCAGTGAAACAAGGCCCTTTTAGACTTGCATCCCATGGTAGTGGCAGAGCTATATAGGACTATAAAATAGTAGAAATCAATCTAGTGGCAAAGTTCCTGATTTCAAATCCTGGCTTCAGCCTTACTAGGGCCACATATAAATGCCAGCACTGCTGAAAGAGAGTTCTGCATGCATATCTACTAGCAAAACCTGCTGGTCTTTGTCCCTCCTGAAATCATTCATGTGTTCAGATGGATAGCAGATTAACAATCCTGTCTAATTGTGCTGGGTTGACCCTGGCCTAAGCACCCCCTAGCCAAATAGTGTGGGGGAGAGAATCAGAAGAGCAAAAGCGAGATAAATTCCTTGGTTGAAATCCAGACAGTTTAAGAAGTGAAGGGAAAAAGGAAAAAAAAAAAAGCCATAGCTAAAACACTGGGCTGTTATCATCATTGGTTTTGTCGCCTGTCTAAAAAATAGCACCCTATGGACTGCTAGAAAAAGCAACCCCATCCCAGCCAGACCCAGTACACTAATGCATTTAAACTTTCACAAAGCTACCTCTGATTGAGAACAGGGCTACAGAAATGAAATGCAAGGAAGTTGTATCTTACAGCACACCCCTTTTGAACTGCAAATAAGGAAGATTGTCTTAATGTGAACACTTATCTCTTACATTTAATTTAGTGAAGTCAAAGATCTTACTCATGTTTCTGTCTTAGGCACCAATAACTGTGAAGTCAGGTTCCAGATTTTCTGTTGCTCTACTTCTACTTGCCTTGTTTCCCAGCTGTACTGCACACTGAGCTTTTAATATTACATAGTTTTTGTAAAATTAAAATGTCAACTTTGTGCTTTTTTCTAGAATGGTAAAATCCCTATTTATAGCACAAATTTTCTCGTGACCTTGGCTGAAATTAGACAATAGTGCTCTTGGAATGTTTTTTAAATACTATCAATAATTGGTGTAAGTTCTCATCTCCTACAGGTGCTTTGCATTCCTCAGTATCTTATGACATTTAGAGGAACGTTGAATTTTAGAAAATATTTTTCCTTGTATGAGCAATTTCCTACAGTGAAAAGACAGGGGGGCGGAAAAAAAGGCAACTCTGAGCAATTAGGAATTAGGATTTCAGAAGAATTTAGGGGAAATGCCTTATTATCATTTAACTAAAGCTGTATTAGAAAACATGTGAACAAAAGGATCAAGTCAAGGTTGCCCAGGAAAGCTCAATTCTAATATTTCTTACAATATGAGTGCTTGATTTTGTAGCTGCAGTGTTCCTTCAGAGCTGTTTTTCTCCTGTGTAGTAAACACTGCACTGTTGTTAATATCAACATAGGCCCTGAAGTTAAGCAGTTATGTCTGTGCCTTTGGCAGCGAAGCAGGTTCTGCTAAATAATAGGTTGTTAACAATAAGATGCTGGGATAATTTGCTCAGAGAGGAAGGAAATGTCAAATAGCAATATGTTTGCATATAATTAAGTTACTGTCTTTCAGAACATCCTTACGTGTGCAGGGTTAGGCACAGTTAATCAGACAAATCTGCATCTCTAATTGCCTCTGCACTTCAAGGTCTGCTTTGGTGTCTTACTTCTAGAGGCAAGAGGACAAGAGAAGAACAGAGGCTGCAATATGCTTTTGTCTGTGTGCATACACAGCACGATCAGCAGGTGCTTTGGTGTGCAGTTAGATCAGTGGTGGTCTTCCGAGTGAAATTCTCTTAGAAAATTGGCTGGTGAAATGGAGACAAGACTTAGAAGACAGATGCAAGAAATCACATGCCTTCATTCTTCAGCGTGTGATGCTTGTGAATTTACAGGTGGTAGAAAGGACTTACTTTAGTTCTTTCTGTTCTGGCTGTATTGTCCTTAAACATCAACAGCCAGGACATCCAATTGTTTTTTAATAAGCGAGTCACAATAGAATTTTTAAGCTCCTTTCAACCACAGGGTGCCATACCCAAACAGCAGCAGAGAAGGGCCCATTCCAAAACTGGGTGGCTGCTGGTGCCAGCACATCACCGGTGCTGGCTGGCAAGGAGCCCTGCAGTCCCTGCTTCCCTTCTCTTCCCCTCTGCCAAGCCAGTGCAGCAGGTCTGCCTGCCCAGGACCCTCCACTGCTTTCTGTTGTCCGCAGCCAGGCAGCAGAGCATGGGTTCCAGTAAGTGGCAGAAATGTTCTGCTAGGGGGCTTTTCAATAGAGATCCTGGATTTTGATAAAGCCCTAGATTTGGGCAACCCAAATGATTTCAGCTCTTTAATTACAATCAGTAAAACCCCAGAGCTGAGGGAAAGCACCGTTCTAAATGTAAGTCAACTTTCTGAAATGATCTAGCATGGAAAAGCAGCTGAATTTCATTGGAAGAATCACTTAACCCGGATCGTTTCAGGGACTGGGTTTACTGCGTAGCCTCACAGATAGTGCCCAACTCACCGGGACTGTGAACTGGATGTAGTGTGAAGAGCAACTGTGCTCTGCTAGCTAACAGGGCAAAGGCACAGGAACAGGGTCACAGCATCCTTCATGTACCCGAGGAATGACCTGGGGCAATAGCTTCCAATGGCACAAGAGAAATGGAGCGGGTGCAGAGGAGGGCAACGGAACTAGTCAAGGGACTGGAGAAGAGATTGTATGAGGAGCGTTTGAAGGAGCTGGGTCTGTTTAGTCTGAGGAAGAGGAGGCTGAGGGGAAACCTCATCACTCTCTACAACTACCTGAAAGGACATTGTAGAGAGGCTGGTGCTGGTCTCTTCTCTCAGGTAATTAGGGACAGAACCAGAGGGAGTGGCCTCAAGCTGAAACAAGGTAGGTTTAGACTGGACACTAGGAAAAAAGAGTGGTGAGATATTGGAATGGGCTGCCCAGGGAGGTGGGTGAGTCACTATCCCCGGGTGTGTTTAAGCATTGCTTAGATGTGGTGCTGGGGGATGTGGTCTGGGGGTGAACTTGTAGAGTAGGGTTAATGGTTGGACACAATGATCCCAAGGGTCTTTTCCAACCTAAATGAATGATTCTGTGAAATAAGGATTTAGGAATCCGTCCCAGGAATGCTCGGGGAATTGGTAGTCAGTATTAGTACAGAGTAACCTCCAAATTTTCAGAATTTTTTGCTACAAAAGTGCAGAAAATTGTCTCAGAAACTTAAGGGCATTTCTCTATCAACTCTAAAGTTTATGGAAAAGTGCTACTTTTATTATTTTTTTATATATATAAATTACTTCCATTTTTAAGGACTTTTTGAGAATGCATTAGTTGCTCTTGCTCTTCAATCCGCTACAAATATTTTTGAGAGCCTATTGCAGCCATCATTGTATGTACAATCCATGTAATTCTTCACTTCCAAACCTAACCAGTGAGTAGGCAGGCGTTATGATGAAATATCTTTAGATGCTGGTCAGTAGCATTTTATTGCTACCTGCTGTACTTCTGTTATTTAAATTCTCAATCTTTTATCTGACCTAAATCTAGAATTTTCTGTAAGATAATATAGGAAATCCTTTATGTTATTTATTGCAGTTGGAGTAGGATAAGACTATAAGTAGTAGTTTAATATCTATGAATACCTATTCTAGGCAAGTTAGTTCAACCTAGATTGAGTTACGTTGAAATGAAGTCGCAGGACATTTTCTCCAAGGGCAATACAAAGATGAGTTAGGGCTTTCTACAGCTAAAGGTTAGAGGAAACATATTAAGTGTCAGTTACCCCAATAAGCAGAAGATGGTATGATCATGCTGGAGTAACTTATATAGATTTAACTATCTTAATAGAATAAGTGAACAGAAGAAAGGTCTCGTCCCTGGTCGCACTGCTCTGTCCTCAAACCTTTACCCAGGAGATGCCCAAACACTTCTTGAGAGTCAGCTGCTTGTCTTAGGCAAGTTAAGGAAGATGTCTGCCTAACAAGTAATTACCCTGCTCCTACATTTTTACTCATGATTTTGCATATCAGCCTTTCTTCTTCTACATTTTTCTGGGGTTTTCTTTTTTTTGCTTACCACATCCGAAAACTCTATTTCACATAGAGATTGTATCTGTCACTGTAGTGAGTGAGTGCCTTGTGTCACACCTGCTGCCTGCTTCCCTCTTTGCTTTTGTTGCATAGTTTTAGCAGTTGTTGGGGCAGCCAAGTCTCCTTGGGCTGGTTCCTTGAATTTTTCTCCCTAAAATGCTTGGGTCTCAATACTATGTTTCAGGATCAATACTAATCCGGTCATCTTTATGCTTGTGGTGGGTTGACTCTGGCTGGATGCCAGGTCCCCACCAGAGCTGCTCTACCACTCATCTCCTCAGGTGGATAGGGGAGAGAAAATATAACAAAAGGCTCAGAGGTCTAGGTAAGTGCAGGGAGAGATCACTCACCAGTTACTGTCACAGGCAAAACAGACTTGACTTGGAGAAAAATTAAAATTGAATTTATTGCCAATCATATCAGAGTATGACCCCACAGGGTCATACTGCCAGCAAACTTGCTCCAGTATGGGCTTCTCCCTTCACAGGTTCACAGGTCCTGCCAGGAGCCTGCTCCATTGTGGTCTCCCCACAGGGTCATAGACTACTAAGAGCACATTGACCTGCTCTGGCATGGGGTCCTCCATGGGCTGCAGGTGGGTATCAGCTCCACCGTTAACTTCCATGGGCTGCAGGGGGACAGCCTGCCTCACCATGGTCTTCATCATGGGCTGCAGGGGAATCTCTGCTCTAGCACATGAAGCACCTCCTCCTTGTCCTTCTTCACTGACCTGGGTGTCTGCAGAGTTGGTTTTCCTCACGTACAGTCACTTCTCTCTCTGTCTGCCGTTGCGCAGGTTTGGGTTTTTTCCTCCTTCTTAAATACTTTGTCCCAGAGGTGCTACCACTGTCTCTGCTGGGCTCAGCCTTGGTCAGCTGTGGGTCCACCTTGAAGCCTTCTAGCATTGGCTCCATCGGACATAGGGGAAGCTTCTAGCAGCTTCTCACAGTAGCCATCCCTATACCCCCCCCAGCTACCAATAACCTAGGCATGCAAACACAATACAAGGCTTAACCTGAACTTCCATTGGAGCACAGCAGCTTTGCTTTGCTTTGTCTTCATACAGAGGGCTCTGCAAAACTTCAATGTTTAGTTGGTCTCCTTTAGAGCTGCCATAATTACAAATAACAATAATAATACTTACCATGATAAGGGCCGGGTCCTCAGCTGAAGTGCTGAATGAGTCTGTGAAAAATGTCACAGAAGGAAAGAAATTAAAAGACACGAATGAAAACCATAAACTTGTTGAGAGAGATTACATGACAGGCCCAAGATCAGATAGCGAGTGTGAAAAGACAAGAAAGGAAACCTTGCTCAGAAATGACTGAGGGGCTGGGTGAAAAACCACAAAGGAAGATTGTGGTGTTCTGCTTCAGCTAGCAGATTGGCTTCATCAGAAGCTGCTTGCCCATGCAAGGCCAAGGCACCAGCTTTCAAGCACTCGCTCCACTAAAATCAAATCCTGTGTTCTCGTGCTTGACTCATTTTCTTCCACAGCCACTAGCTGACGCTGCAAGTAAAGCTCTCCTCTAGCAACCAGCCAAAACGAACTGCAGACTGGCAGGAGTGTAGATGATTTCATTCTATTTTTTTTCCTCCCCGTTATTTTTTCCTCTTCTTCGAAGAGTTTATGATCTAGAGATGCGTGCTGCTCCCAAAAATCTGGGTCTCTCCAAATTGTCTCCCATCTTAAGGGAATGCTGTGCTTGCCTTCTGTAGCACAGTGATTAAATAGGGCTTGTCTGTGTTTTCTACTGGAGTATCTTTTCCTAAAGTATCCACCACTTAATATTGTAGTTACAGAGTTAACAAGTCTTTTCCAAAATTCTTAAACAGAGCTACTTTTGTCCATGAAACTATTTTGGCCATCATTCATCAGAGATCAATAATTTTCATCTCTGACCTACTGAGAAAGGTGGACAAATCTGCCATCATCTTTAGGATGATCTCTTTTTCTCCCTGATCACTAATACTTCCTTTGTCACAAGGACTTGGGTACGAGATGTATTTGCCTCACCTTTCCAACTGTATGATAAATTTTTCAAATTTTACTTTTCTTTCTGAATCGGACCTGGAAAAATTTGCCTTTTCTACATAAATTATGTTTGATAGGCCTAATTGTTTGTTGATTGCATGTTTTGTCTTGTGTGTTGCCTTGTTCTGTTTGTTCTGCTGAGTGGTTATGCCTATTGATATCAGAAGGAAAAGTCATCTTTGTGGAAAAAAAAATTTCCCTGTGCATGGTTTTTTAAAGAATTATGCAAACCTGCCAATTCTTTCCCTGGGAGATCTTCCTGTTCCTGAGAGTTGAGAAAAGCACTAGAAGTGTTTGCCACCTGGGACACATTTGCAATATTGAAATAACGAGCATACAATCATCTTTACATTTGGACACAAACTCCTTCATTTTCAGCTCTACCTTTGCACAAAGGGATCCCCATCCTATAAAGACAAACTTTTTCACACTGAGAATGATTGCACTGTTGTAATAGAGGCAATTTACAGTGCAGAATAGCAACTCTAACTGCAATTTTATATTTTTTTTTTCACTCTAAGCTTATGTACTGTAAAACATTGCAGCTCTACTGCTGAATACTTTTTCTATGGCTATCTGTTTCTAAACTGTCAAAACAATTTCAATAATTTAGAAAATGTAAAATCTCTTATGTGGATAAAAAATACATAAAAATCCTTTACTTTCAATTCCTTACAAAATCCCGATAATAAATGCATATTAAGTCCATTCCCATCTCTTCTAGTCTTTTTTGCATTCATTCTCAGATTCCACAGCTCCAACAGAAATGACAGTTTGTGCACGAAAAGAGTTAATTTTTTTCCTGTGTCATTACAATCTGTGATTTGTGGTTTTAGAAATCCAAATGAAATATTGCCATGAGTATGGTACTAACCCTATGATATTGACTTAACAATGATATTGACTCGTTATTTCTACAAATATGAATCTAAAATTAGAGATGAATCAAACCAAATGATTATAGAGTCATAGAATTGTTTTGGTTGGAAAAGACACTTAAGATCAACAAGTCCAGCTCTTAACCCAGCACTGACAGGTCACCTCAGCACCTCATTTACATGTCTTGTAAGTACCTCCAGGGATGGGGACTCTACCACTTCCCTGGGCAGCCTCTTCCAGTGCTTGACAGTCCTTTCTGTGAAGAAAATTTTCATAATATCCAACCTAAACCTCCCCTGGTGCGACTTGAGGCCATTTCCTCTTCCCTATTGCTTGTCACTTGGGAGGAGAGTCCTACCTCCACCTTGCTCCAGTCTCCAGTCAGGGATTTGTGGAGAGCAAGAAGGTCTCCCCTGAGCCTCCTTTTCTCCAAACTAGATGTCCCCAGTTCTCTCAGCTGCTCCTCATAAGATTTGTTCTCTTCACCAGCTTCATTGCTCTTCTTTGGACATGTTCCAGCACCTCAATGTCCTTCTTGTAGCGAGGGGCCCAAAACTGACCCCAGTGTGCAAGGTGCAGCTCAGTAGTGCCAAGAACAGATAGACAATCACTGCCCTTGTCCTGCTGGCCACACTATTTCTGATACAAGCCAGGATGCTGTTGGGCTTCTTGGCCACCTGGACACACGCTGGCTCATATTCAGCCAACTGTGATGGATGAAGCTATAGCAACCTAAGTAAAAAGGAAAGGGCAGAGGAAAGGGAGAAGAAATTAAGGAGACAACTGGGGGATGGCTTAGAAAGTTTTCTCCTCAAATGTAAAGCTAGTCTGAGGAGCTTTGCTGTTTTGATTTTATCTTTATCTGTCCTTCGCATCTCCCTGCCTTCCCATTGTTTGTCCTCATCTGCTGTTGCCTGTCTGTGCATGGTCTTTGTGGCTGACATCCCAGGAAAGGTTAGTTTTGTTTCCTGAGGTATTTGCACTTCACCTAACATATCAGTGTTCAAATCACAGAATTTTTCTGCTACGTATTTAAATATTAGTGTCTGTAAGCAAAGTCTCAGAGAAGATCTCCGTGCTCCAAACAGTATGCTGGTACTAATCCCAGTGACTGTCCTGCAGTGACATATGAGACAAGGGATGGGTAGGTGTGGACGTGGAGACTGACTGTGATCCACCTTTGCAGTCCTTCAGTGGGCTGATCAGCAAACGCCTTTCAGTTCTGTTGGAATGAAAAAGGACTGAACAAATGGCTGACTGTAGGCTGCCAAAATATTCCCATCAGTGCCAGCTAATTCATTCTTTCCTCCCAGTTCCTTCCACCACAGCATTTGGCCATAAGAAAGTGATTAGGCACTGTTGTTGCAGTATATTGTTAAAAGGGTGCAATGTAAAATGGTGAAAACCACAACAAATTGTGGTTGCTCCGAAGAAAGGAGAAAAAAAAGAAGAGGCTTGGGGGAGTGGGGAGAAGTAATTTGTTTCTCTAAGCTTTATTTACTAGAATTTATGCTCCTCTGTCCCCTCATGGCAGAAATTCATGGTCCATCTTTATGCTGGCTTTATTAACTCTAATTACCACACCCTAGGATATCTCTTCTTGCAAGAACCTAACCAAGACCTTTGAGGAAATGAGAAAGGTTTTCAGACTCTGGAGGAAGCTGGCATTTCAGAAATCCTTGCACTCGCTTCTTAAATTCCCAAGAGTACAAAATGTATCTAATGCTTTCACAGCCATTTGCTCCAGGTTTCAGTCAGTTCTGGTTTCAGAGAAACAGCATGAGGGAAACCAGAGCACAGCTGCCAGGGTGACAGTCCCTGGGCATCTAGGAAGAGCTGTGTACTCTCCTTGCAGCTTGTTGCATATCAATATTTTGCAGCTACTTCATTCCTTGCGCTTCATATGTACAAGCTCTGGCAATGCCAAAAGTATATTTCTTCAGCTTTGCCTTGGCTGATTTTTGACATGACAACAAGAAAAAGCCTCAATTTTAGATTTTATTTTTTTTAATTCTCAATACCTAGCTCATTTTTGAAGTGTTTACTTTCAGGTAATTAATACTTTTCCTCATATATGTGTGACATACGTAACGCACGCACACTGAAAGGCAACAAATGTTGTAAGATAATGCTAAAACTATTTAATGAAGGTAAAACACATTCTGAGTTAGGAAAGACATGATCTTAAAAACGGATTCAGCACAAAGTTGATCAGTTGAGGAAAAGATGATGGAATTACTATTAAAACCTAACCTGTTCTTTTTGATCTTTGATACTGCAAAGGTTCCAGTAAAAACAAGGATGTTTTCAAACACCACAGAATCTGTCACATCTCCATTCTGCAAAAAGCCCAAGTGAAACAGAAGCAGAAGTGTCAATTACTTTTGGTAGAGCATTTGATCTCTGTAGGATCCTTTGACATGATTCTCAGTCAAGGATCTCATTATTTAAGTAAAAAATACATTTGCTTAGCTTTTTATCTAGGAGTAGCAGTTATTTACTCAATAATAAATTTCTTTCTCAAAAGATACAACCTCATTTTTCTCCATCATTAGATTCCACTGCTTGTTTTCTGCTGTCTGTATTATTTTTATCCTAATCTAAATAGTTTAAGAGTAGTTTAAGAGCACAAGAACAACTATAAGCATATACTAGCAGCTTGCTGCATTGCTAATGCTTTTATGGAATTTAGCAGATTCTTAAATATTTAATATAACTTACTCTTCCCTTTAACCATTCCCTTCTCTGTGAAGGATCTCATGAAATATGAATTATGTCCGTGTAATTTTCTTCATACCCAAGTGGCTGCCTCATTTTAGTCATTTTACATATGCAGCTTCTATGAAAGAAGGAGAGAAAATGCTCAGTATATGTTGTTCTGTTCCTAATTATGGTTCTTGGATTTCCACAGTCACTTCAATTCCCTGCTAAGTATTCAAACCAAGAAGTGGGATGGGTTATAGAAAGCAAGCTCATCATGACAATCTGCGGTGAACCAGAATGCGATCACTTTAAAAGCATGAAAATTCAATACCAGCCTTCAGTTCAGCCTTTACAACTGTTCTGAAAACACAATTTTGCAAAGAATTCATTTTCAAAAGCAATTCCTCATGCACTGTCATGTACAAGACGCCCAGCTGCTCACAGGTACACCAGTTTCATTTGCTTATGTGAACGGTAGTGCTAGGTTCAGATGGGTGGACAGAAAGAATTCATTATAAAGTTACATCTGGAAAAAGCACTCAAGGCACCTCAGCCACACTTCTCAGTAGCTGAGTTGTGAAGGGAGCTGCTGTCACTTCGAGAGGCCTGCAGCTGAAGTGTGACAGCAGTAGGTCAGCTGAGGCTCTGCCTCATTGAAAGATTCCGTCAGACCAAGTACACACACTGAACTGGTGTATGTGTCGGTTGCATATGCATGGTGAACTCCATTCACCATCTGTCATAAATGGCTCTTCTCCTTCCTGCTTGGTCTTCCACCTATGCAAAGACTGTGTCTGACTCTTGACACCTTTGAAAAGTGGTTTTGAAAGGACTGAATTACTTCCAATTCCTTTCCCATTTTCCAGTGCTAGTGGTGGAAGATTTTTTTGTGACTTGTGAATATCCAGGGGTGTATTTTTCATTTATAGAAATGAATTTGGGAGTGATTCTTCCCAATTACATGAAAGGGCTGTTTTCTTGTCAGAGTATGTGTGATATGTAAGGTTCTCAATGAGAGGTCCTGCATATATAACAAGCCCAATTCCTGTCTAGATAATGCATTACATCTTACAAATATTATGGTTTTGTAGTGTTTCAGGTAATATGGCAACATGAACTTTCCTTTAAAAAAAAAGAATCCTAATTCACGTGGTTACAGAGAAAAACTTCCTAATATGAATCTTGAAAAGCTCAGAACTATGACCTTAAATAGAAACCTGTTGGACTCCATTGTATTTTGTTCACTCATGACCTTTATGAGGTTTTCTGTGCTTTCAATCATTTGAGCTGGCAATATGTAGTAATTCCTACTACTTTCTTTCCTTTCCTATCTGAACGTAAACAGTTGAATTTGAGGTGTTATTATGATCTTTATTTATAGACTGATACCTAGTGCCAGCATTATTCATGTTTGGGGATATCTTCGTAGCTTGGAAGAAATAGCATTGTCTTGGTTTTATGCCAGAGAAAGATTGATATATGGAATAAGTGGTAACACTTCTATCAAAATATGAGTGTATTTGCCCCCTTCCTAAAAAAGCCCACACAATCCCAAATTTGGGAAAAGTCTCCAAAGGTCTGCTTTCTGTTTATAGCAGAATGGTAGAATAGCAGGGAAAAAAAAAATCCTCAAGAAAAAACCTGTATTTTCCATGGCAAAAAAAAAAATCATTATAAATGTATGTTTTCACATTTTCCCCTCTTTCTAAATGTACATGAAGCAATGATACAAGAAGGAACCAGTCAATTATTTTTTGTTTAGCTTAGTACAAATATAAGATAGAATGAGCTAACCTTAATGATTTAAAGTATGCTGTAAGCCTGTGTGTTGAAAACTAGATGAGGAGATGGTCTTGCCTAATTTGCAGCTTCTTTGAGAAAGCAAAGTAGTTTGCACATGAATAACGGGGAGAAGGCCAGAACAAGCCGACCTTGCAGTGTGGAGAGGTGCCTAACAAGCAGCAGCTCTGAGAGGTGAATCACAGGTGAAGTGAGAAAGATGAAGAAGGATGAAGTAAGATGACCACCAGACCCCCGACAATCACCAGGAGACATCATGACGCATATGCGAGGTACATTTACATATATTAATGAGTCACCTGAATATGTAAATAATTTCTTGGAAGCCTGCTGTATATGTATGAGTAACTAACATCTAGTTCACGCTACGAGACTAATGGGTGTGCACACTAGGTGGAGCGATCCCCTGTGCGCAGAGTCTTCGAAAGTTTGGGATTTGCCAAGTTTAGGGAAGCAAATATCTTCTCAGTTTTTATTTTTACCATTTCTATCAAATGCTGTGCTCTCCATGTATTTCTTTTTCAGCTTTCTTTTTTTAGAAAGGCTCTTGTGATTGCTTTCCATATTCACTATATTCACGATGAAAATAATTTTTCTTTTCTCATCCTAAGCTTACACCAAGCTGAATTAAATAGGAATATATACAGAAGAGAAAAGTAAACCAAGTTTTTATCAGTGCACAAAATGATTTCTAGAAGTTTGGCAGACCATATTTACGGGGTTCTGAAACCAGAAATTAAAATACTCAAAAGATTTTAGTTGGGGGAGTTTTGTTTATGCTACTTGTTGCCATATGGAATTTATTTTTCCCAAAGAGCTTTTTCTTGCCATCATTTCAACTTAAGACACATCTAACATGTGCATTGACGTCAAAGGGAGATGGTTGTTCCTTGGTTCTTCTGAGGTGGCTGAGGATCCTTTCTAGCTGCTTAATGCTAGGGGCATGTTATTTTCTGTTGTCCTTAGTTTCACTTTGCTCAAAACGCATCTGTCTTGTAAATTGGCTTGGGGTAAAATCTTGTTCCTGCTGAAGTCAGTGGAAATTTTAATATTGGCCACATTGCACACTGAGACCTCAGAAGGACAGAGGAGATCACATGCTGCAAGTTTCCTCTTCACTGCAATGAAAGAAATTTTTCTGCAGCACCTATGAAGGCTCTCAGTACTTTATTGGACCACCTGCCACCTTCCTGTGCCTTTTGTATCCTTCTAACTTACTCTTTACTCCAACTTCCTTCTCCCTTTCAAGGATATTTTGAAGCGTGCTGTCATTTGCAATGGCTACTGCACATCAGTGATTTCTAGGACTGATTTCATTCTAACTCAGTACAAAAATAACATATGACTAAACAGAGTGAGCCTGTGAAATGTATCTGTGCTTCACAGCATGGTTGCTTCAGTATCTTCTTGGAGCTATGCTTCTTCTGACTTGTAAACAGCATCTTGTACAATGTACTGTCAGGAAGAGGGCAAGAAATACAGTCCTATTGGTTTGGGGCTTTTCTGTGGGCTGCAGTCTAATGGCCGAGACAAGTGTTTTGTTTACATTCCCTCTTCAATGTGTCTTTAGTCATATACTTTATATATCATCCCAGGGTGAGATGTATTCCAGAAGAGAGTATGCAGATGACACTTCTGTGATACCTCTGCATTTCTTGAAACATTGCACAGAGCTTACAGTATAGGTAAAGGCTTAGCTGGGCTTTGGGAGAAATGGATTCTGTGTGGGTTTTGTTCAAAAAAAAAAATCAAAACTTGAAAATTGCACACTTCTCAGTAAGAAATTTGTAAATTTTCAATCTTCTGGTTTTGTGGATGTTCAAAAGAAGTACGAACAAAGCATTCTACAATAGTTTGGGGTTTTTTTTCACTGTTGTAACTCAGAATTGCAGTGTGAGATTCTTGGAGTCTTCATCAGCAGATTTCAGAGCACTTTATGCTTGAAACCAATATAACACCTTCTGTTAGAAACAGGCAACTTTCCAGGCTCCAATACATCAGTAGCAGAGCTGGGAAGATTAAGGATGTGTCCAGTACCCTGGTCCAGTGCTCTAGGCAGCATCATGAGTCAGAAAGAATTTTGCTCTGGCTTCATCTCTGGGCACTGCCTCCTTGAATGATGGAAGGCTGAAATGGAAACTGCATCTTTATGTTTGATCTATGGTGACAGTTATGGGTAGTCGCCTATGCCATAGTCACAGCTTGCACAGCCCTGTAGTTCATCAGTATATTTGATTCTTGTATCTTCATGCTTCATTTCCTCTTCATTGCTTTCTAGTGGTCAGACTTAACTGAACGTATATTGGATTGCCATAAGTGATCGGATTAAACTGAATATATATTTCATGGGCTATAATATTTCTATTTCTGCTTGCGTACGTAACTGAAAAGTAAGATTTTGGAGAGATTTGCTTGTCCATTAGCACACTGCATGCAGCACAGACCTCTTTGCTACTCTTCCCTGACAAGCAAGCCACCAGTGCTGGTTTAGTAGTGCTCTTATGGGCAAAAAGGTATATTTATTCCTTTTCATCAGAACCATCTGCAATATTGGTCTTCTTCCTAGAGGAGATCAGCCTACAGCTTTCTAAAATAAGGTCATTAAACCTGCCAGTTTAGTTTTGTTGTAGTCTTGTGATTGACAATGCCTCAGAGTTGAGATGATGTGACTTAGCTCCTAATACCTAGGAACTGCTACCTAAAAGCTGCCATTCTGTCTGTATTGCAGAACTGTGCTGGTTGGCAATCACATCAGCTAGGATATGTCATTGCTTTGTTCACAGTGAGTGCTGTAGTAGTCATGGACACTCCAACTCCTGATTCCCAGCCATCTGAGAAAAAAAGTAAAGTAATGAAATCACGTCAACAGTTTTCAGTAGAAAAGACCATTTCTGCTTTGCATAAAGGTCTTGTGGAAACACAGCTGGCCTGTCTTTCCCCCACTTAGCTTTGTCTCCAGGATCTTCAATAACGATTTACTTATCAAGATAAATTCTTCAACTCTAGAAATATTCTAGTGTGTCAAGAGTAATCAGTGGTTTGCCTTTCACAGCTCTTTTATATGACTTTTCTCTTGTTTGCTCAATTTGTTTCAAACACTTCAAGTATTCTTGAAAGGCAAGTGTTCTTGAATAGGCATTTTGACCTAGTGACACACTGTCCTGGCCATGAACTCATGAAAATATGCATTAGAAATTATTAATTCTGACACCTGCTATGAAAATGACATATAACTGCCTTTTCTAAGAGCATCAGATAAAACTCATCTTATGCCTGTGCAATGGTCTTATTCCTGTGCTGCGTGTAGGTACTGGTGAGGCAGTGGCTATGCCCTTAAGCATTGACAACTCAAGAGCATGCATTGAAGGCATTTGGTGGGAGATGGATTTTATAAATACCCTGTGGTAATTATAACAGCTTTTCCTTTCCTCAAATCATATCTTTGGACATACTAGGCAGACCTTGGGTGTACACCTTTTTTTACGGGTAGACCTTGGTTATTTTGACTGGCTCTTTTGACAGCAGTGATCTATACGTATAACCTGCTCTTCTATGGGAGAGATGTCCTCTCCCTGGAGTCTCCCTCTTCAGCTTCAGATGAAACAGTCATGCCACCAGTTCATTGCTATTACTAGGGGCTGCGTTTATCTGAATTAATTGTATCAGAACACCTTCATCTAGGGGGTTTTATACAAGAATGTGATAAATGGTGATGCTGATCTCTGGGAAAGCTGTTGACTTATCTTGGTGGCAACTCTGATAGTCTTCCGCTGGCAATTTAATCTCTAAACAATACTCTCAATTATCTGTATCTACCAAGCGGTGTCCAAATCTGATGATGTAACTGTATTTTTTCTCCAGTAATTTTCTTTGTCGTGAACACCTGACAATATTCTGTGCTGGGCCAAGTTGTGCAATGCTCCTTTGAGTTTTGGGAAGGAGGTCTTTTTAGGGCGCAGAGTTGCTTGATCTTTGCAAAGGTGAAGCTGCCTAACTCCTCAATATCTAGTATGCTGTTAATATGGGCCGTAGCCCTTTACGAAAGATTTCTAATTATTCCATTGGCTTTATTACTCCCATTACTTACTACTTTGCATGTAATTGCTTTTTTTTTTTTCTCAGCAGCAGCTGTTTAGCCATCTGAATCCTTTTATTCCAGCTGAAACATATTTAGAAACTATCTTCTTTATGCAGAAACATCCTGATAATCTTTTAGCAGCTCTTGCAAGGATGTGACAGTGCATTGCCTGTTGTGGACACATTTTTTGCTTTCCCTTGTGCATCCATTCTATGACTCATTTGTTCCAGTTTTAGTGACACCAAGTTAAAGAATTTGCTTATTTCAGCTGTCATCACCAACTTCCGTGTTGGAAGCACTGGGTGAAATCTTTGCTTACAAATTAAACTGCTGTAGGAATACTGGGAACATGCAGTCTCATTCTTTTAGCGTGGTTTTACTTGGTTACATTTCATTTTCTTCTTTTCCGTTGTCCTGCAGAAGTTTGTAGCTTGTTGTGATGACATTTAGACTTTCAGCATCCTACTTGCTGAGTTTGCATTATCTGGGGAAGGGAAGGGAAGGGAAGGGAAGGGAAGGGAAGGGAAGGGAAGGGAAGGGAAGGGAAGGGAAGGGAAGGGA
>WTSP01018445.1:30537-49119 GCA_025331215.1 Actenoides lindsayi | reverse complement strand
GCGACCTTACGTGGTCAGGAAAATAAAAACAACAAAAACCCTTTTAACAGTGTCCAAAGTGGGTTTTTTTGTTTTTTTTTGGGGGGGGGGGGCATGGGTGTGGTGCACTTTGTAAGGAAAGGAAGTTGTCATTCAAAAGAAGGGAAGGAGAAGGTCCAACTTGTGTCATGGTCCCTCCATCCCCGTTCTTCCCTCCCCACCACATACAGATTGGAACGTTTAGCAGAAGTCTGGGAAATTCAAATTGAATTAGTTACCTATCAGGAAAGTGCATGATCAGTGTGGTGCTATGATCAAGCTGTTAACTCTTCTGGGTTAACTTGCTTTCAGTCTCTCTTGCTGAGACAGTCCTGTCATTTTCATAAAATACTTGGATGATTCTGAGAACACAGAGTCTTCTTTCCCAGTTCTTCTTAACTGCCAAGACGCTGCGGTTACCACCAGACTGCATTCAGACAGTAACAATGGCAAGGAGAAAAATTGGAAAAGTCCGTCCATCAGAATGTGCTGATTGATATTCAGAGAACAAGAAGGCCTGGGCTTCAGATCTTTCCTGTAGCTCTTTCAGGTCAGTGCCACTCCTGGAAGTGTAAGCAAGCCACCCACATTTTATGCTGCAGGGAGTTTGGTGCCCACAGTTATCCTGACCTTCAGAGGAGAAAATAAATGGGAAAGCTAAAATTCGTAGGAAAAACTGAAAACTTATTTGCTAATCATTATTTTCCCATTTAAGTTACACTGATAAGAATTTATTTAGTGCTGGAGTGGGATAGAATAATTTGGAGGATAGGTAATTAAAGAGAAATAGCTCTTGCTTTTTGGTCCCGTATGTGAAAGGGGACAAGTTCTTCAGAGTTTTGCCACAGGTAAATTAAAAATAAAAATAGGAGCATAGCCAGAGTTGCCTTAAGAATGAAACAGTTGCCTTTACAAAAGACAGACCTTGTCACTAGCTATGCAAAAAAGAGTTACAAGTGTTGACATTCTTCACTAGGCTTTGAATTGGAATCTGAATCATGAAAGAGAAAGTCAATTGCTTTCCATTAGAGTTCCTGAAGGAAAAGTTGTTGTGACTGTTGTATGCAAGTTAAAAAATTCTTGTTTATCAGGGAAGGTCTGTTTAGTCTATAAACCTTGACAACCATGTCAGCAGTTTTTTCTATTTGTTTTCCCAAAGGCACTATGTTGAAGTAGTATGATATACAAAGTTATTTATAGTGAAGACAATTTGTAGCTATGCTTAAAAGACATGGGTCAGAGTTTAAATACCAGACTTAAATGCTACTCTTCTAGACAATTTGAAAAGTCATTATGCTTTATCTTTGAAAATTAAAATGGAGAGATGGAGTCACTAAAATATCGATGGGAATCAGATATTTGTTATATTAATTTGTTACAGTTTCAGAGAGTGGTTGAGGTAGGAAGGCATCTCTGGATCTAGTCCAGTCACCTGCTCAGAGCAAGGCCACCTAAAGCCAGTTGCCCAGGTCTCTGTCCAGATAGTTTTTGAAAATCTCCAAGGATGGAGACTCCACAGTCTCCCTGGGCAATCTGTGCCAGTACTCAGTCACCCTCAGAATTAAAAAAACAAAACCACAACAGAAACAACACAAGAAAACAAAACCCGCCACCACCAAACCCTTCTGTTTCAGTAGAATTTCTTGTATTTCAGTCTATGCTCATTACTTCTTGCCTTTTCACTGGAAGCCACTGAGAAGAGTCTGGCTCTGTTTTCTTTACTCCCTGCCATCAGTTATTATACACATTAATAGACTTTTATGAAAGGACAAAATTTACAGTAACTATCAGAGCAAACAGTCCACATATATTGACACACCTGCATTTGTACCTGCTTGCCTCTCTTAACAGATGGTTAATATTTCTAATGCCCTCCTAGCTTCTACAGATGAGCAAGGGCTACGCTAAAAGCACTTGTGTACAGTAGAAAGCTAAAAAAGTGATTTATTTTAATCTTGTGATCTACTCATAATTTAGACTGTAATCTTCACTCTCATGGTCAAGCTTTCAGGTAGTTTGTTTTTCTTTAGTCTGGGCTTCTTTTTAAGGCCCAGTCTTCATCAAGTTGGGTTTGTGTACCTTTGTAGCTTTCTGTCATACATGTTCAAGCACACATGCTGCTGGGAAGTACCAGTGGAGGAAAGGAACAATTCCACCCTTAGCTTTGTTTCCACCTTCTTTTTACATAGAACCATTGCTGTGGTTTTGGCACTTTCTGTTACTATCTTAAACTTTGTCTCTTGCTGGTATCCACCCTACAGGCTTTTCAGTAGGCACTATTAGCTTGATCAGACAGTTCTGTCCAGGCATCACATCTCAGCATCTCTTCCCTGCCTCTCACCATTCTCCCCTTCCCTGGTTACCTCCTAGCTTTAGGCTAGTCAGGTAGCCAGCTGTCCCTGTGCAAGTCTTTTCAAATCCTATGGTGTTCCCTACGTTACTATGAATGTTTTTCTTGCCTCATCTTAATTCATGTTTTCTGGCCTGGCTTTTAGCATCTCCTCCCTGTAGGTCACGCAGTCACACTGCTTCCTTTCTTTTTCTGCACTCTGGTTTTCTGCCCTTCCTATTCCCACCAGCTATCCAGTACCATTGCTGCCAGATTCCTTTTTCCAATGTACTTCTCTCTCCCATTTTCACTTCTGCGCTCACTCTTTCTATGTGGATCATGAGATTCTTGACTGTACTGTCTTGCCAAGGGTCAGCACCCATGAGACAGTCTGCCCTGTGCTGGCCAGTCCCATGCCACACTGAGCCACTGGGGGAAGGACGTGAAGAGAAAACCCACCACTGTGGGAGTGGGGAACAGGTCACCCAGAAGTGCTGTGCTAAGTTTAAATGCCCTCAACAGGGGTGGCATTTTTGCAGACTAACTCTTGGACTGTAAAAGCTATATACAGATTTGCTCTGTTGAGCCCTGAGATAGACTTGGGTACCTGTCACGATGTTTCAGTCCAAAAGAGCAATGAGCAATTCAGCTTATTTACTGTCCAAGCTGCCAGACACTGGCTGCTTGTACTGTCTGTAGTGAGAATTACTTGTGACATGTAAGTCACTTATGGTGGCAGTCTGAATAATGCCCTAAATCTCTGTTGAGTATTTGTGAACTGCAATCCCTTGTGATTTCATATTCATGCCCAAAGTACAGAAGCTGATGAAACTGTTTAAAAAAAAATCAACATAATTTTTAATCCATAAAAGCAATATATTTTCCTTATTCTTAATGGTAGGAGCAGTTGTGACATTCCCTTTGTTTGTTTGTTTGTTTGTTTTTCCCCAAATTTAGTTGTGAGGGCCATATCCAAGAAGGGAACAATCAAGTTACAGCACCAAATTTCAGTTGCTTATAAGAGCTGTACCAGACAAGTGAAGTAATAGATGATGACGCTAGCTTTGCCTAGTATTGGCAGGTGTGGCTTCACGCTAAAAAAGCTGTGCAGTAGAGATTAGGCAATTAATAAGTGTATGTAACCACACTCCTTAAGCATCAATGGTGGCAACCAACTCAGACAAGTGATTATTACATTCCAGTAACAGTGTGTTATCTACCCTCATGCAGAAATGGTGCATGTTTTGTTTACTTTCTGGGAACACAATATTATGTTATTATTTGTTTGAAGCGTAATTTGCAATTGATACAATGTGAAGTGACTAGTTTGGCTGACATTAAACTACTGTTATTCTGTAAACATATGGTTGGAAGTAAAAGTAATGTCTTCTGATTTCTAATTCCCTTTTTCCAAGAGTATATAGCTTGGTTTTGACTCTACTTGTGAATACATACAAGAACTTAAAAAATCCAGACTCATGAGTCACATCACATATCGTCAACAGGGGACTAAAGGTCTGTTTCAACAGAGAAGGCGGACTGAGAGAAGAAAATCCTGCTAACTCACGCAAAGAAACTGGGGTAGTCAAGACACGATCTATTTAAAAGAAGCGGCAGGCAAGGCAAGCTAGGGGGGAGAAACAGGAAGGATGTTTACAGTGTATTTGTACTGCATCATTTGGTGTTTTTGTTAGGAAGGAGAACCTCTTTCCTCTGTGGAAGAGAAAAGTTGAGTAGCACAAACTGGTTTTCAGTGCTAATGGGTGTTTATGGTATCTCATCGTGTGTATGTCATGGTATCTATGTTGTGTATATTATATTACATGATCATGAATATAAATGGGTGAGCATACACTCAAATATTTCCTCCTTCAGACATTACATTTTCCATATTTCTTCCTAGAGCTTATGTATAGTTCTGATTCTGGGGTATAGTGAAAGCAGCAATATGAACTATAAGGAATTCAGAGGACTGAGCAGAGAGGGGATGGGTTTCCTAGTGTTGTTTTAAAGCTGCTTTGATTGGGCTTGTGTTACTGGATGCTGACTGGTGGTCTCTTCCCCAGTTGTGAAGGCCAGCCTTTCCCAGCAGGCAATGTTTCAGTATGCCTGGTTTACTTCATGCTGTATTCCTAAACCATCTTTAATGAGATTTATTTTCCCATTTTAATATTAGATTGGAAATGCTGTTGGTGAGTTAGTCTTCAAAGTCTTTTCCTTTTTAGCATTTTATCCTGCGCTTTGGCTGCTTTTACTCTTTCTTGCCTGCTGTACCTGGACAGGAAGTTGGCCAGGAATGAGGCCGGGCACCAGGCTCTCCGTCATAGCGCTGTGGTGCACACTGGATCTGCTTCCCATGCTGGGGAGGCAGTGGGTATAACTTTCCTGTTACCTAAGTGCCATCGTTGTACAGAGATAAAGTTGCACTGGGTTTTGCTAGCAGAGCAGTCCAGCATTAATCAGGAGAAGGGAACACTGAAGTGAGTGAAACAGAGCAACAGAAAGCCATCCTGGACTGATTTTTATTTTTTTTTAGTAGAGATAGATAGTGAGGTAGCTCCATGGGTTTCTGCAGAACTAGCAGAGGAGCGAGGGATAAATTTAGATGAGCTCGGGTAATCCAGATTGTGAACTGCCTGTTTCTGAGCTCCTCGGAGTGAAACTAGTCGTGCTCACTGACACCGAGCGCTTCCCCCGCCTGCAGCATTTGCTCCGTCTGCCTCTGGCTGCCGAAGACACCCGAGCGGCCGCTCCCGCTGCACGCACGCTGCCTCTGCCACCTTCCCGGGCTCTCCCATCCCGAACCACAGCTCAAACGGGCTCCCACTCGCTTCTTCCCGACGCTGTTTTTTCCCCGCAGCCAATCAGGGCAGCGCCAGCGACGTGTGACGAGGAGCAGGATCCTGAATGAGCGTCGGGCCCCGCTCGGCTCCGGAGCCCGGCGCTGCCCACGGCGGGCGCGGGTTTCCCGCTGCCGCCGCCGCTTCGCTCCGTCGGCGGAGTTCCGTCCTCGGAGCGGCCGCCAGACCGTCGGTTCCTCGGCCCCTTTGCAGCAAGAGGTTGTGTTTTCGTGCCCGCCAGCAAGAAATACTTAAAAGTGCAGTTCGAGCGTGGGAAAGGAGCGCTGAGAGCGCATCGCAGCTGTGAAGCCTGCCTGGCTGCAGTACAGAAGTTGGACGATGCAGTTGAAGATCGTACTGTAGGCGGTTTGGGAGCACTGGACGTCTAGTGTCAGGCTCTGAAGGTGTAGCTATGTACCTTTTTGGCAGTGAGGATTACGAAGTGGTAAGATGAAAACTAAGGAATTTTTAATTATTTTTTTTTTTTTAAATACTGTTTACTTCTAATGTTTCCTGTCTCTCAGAGTTTATTGGTCAGCTTTGGATTTCTGTCTGTCCTGTTCTTCTTGTAGTTGGACTTTCAGTATTCACACATTCAATTTCTTTTTAAAAATGACTTTTTTTTTTCCTACAAGTTCTTCAAGTAATGGGTTACTGTTTGCTAGATAAAACTGAATTTACTTTCTTTGCCATGTTTGTCGCTTTGTGCTGATACTGGAAACATTCAAGTACTGAATGAGGCAATTCAGACTTTTAAGTTAAGCAAAACCATGCTTCCAAGTAATTCAGAATTTGTCTCATACTATGCAATATAGATAGACTGCAGGTAGCTTACAGACCCGCCTTTACATGTATGTTTGTGGGGACGTTGCCAAACCATTTCTTTCATACAATTCAAAACATGTCATTTTAATGTAATGTCCATCAAGAGAGCTAGCTTAAAAAAAAAAAAAAAAAGAAAAAAACAAACAACCCTTGAACACAGCCACATTAAGAGCAGACCCTCTTTCCTTCCCTGTTTATGTAAAACAATGTTTCAAATAAGTGGATGATGTCAGAGAAGACAAGAAAACCTCTCAGAACTCTTCACTTCTGTGTGGTATTGGTAGCTGACAAAAGTTTTGCAGTTTTGCAGCCTGAGGCTCAAGGGCTATGTTTTAAGTAAAATGGATGGATTCTTCCACCCCCACACCACTCATCATCCAGTCAAGGCCAGAGACCAAAAAATGTATATGAACCTCTACTACAGGACTTCAGAACAAATTTCGCGTGTTAAAAAGTGGCACATTCTTTGCATACAGCTGGCAATTGCAAATGTTTTGGTTTGGTTATTGAAGTTGCTCTTTAAAGTATGAAAGCGCCTTTTATGGCAGTCTGGGTTCTACAACACATGTCAAGGAATTAATTTAGGTTTGTTGGTTTGGTCTTGTTGTTGTTTATTTATTTACTTTTCCTGTTTGTCTTGTTTTCTTGTTGGTTGGGTTGTTGTGTTTTTTTTTAATTCCAACCAGCTACATTTTTGAAATGCAGGAAATGTAGAAGTTGTTCTTGAAGAAAATAATATAAATGCAGCTGTCTGCACATTGAAGTCATTTGTGTGTGTGACTTGTGCAAACTTTCACAAGCCAAGCAAGGCAACAGAAAAGAACTTAGTTTCTCCAAAGCAGTAAATAACATGCCATTGCATTACTTATGCTATGGATTGATTACTTGTTTATAAAAATTGACAAGCAAAAGCAAACTTCCATCTTTAAAACTTTTAATGGACTGATTCTTTTCTTAATCCGTTTCCACCTTTGTAGATATTTGTCAAGGGTTGCACATCTCTCTCTTAATAGATTTTTGCCCAGTCTCTACATTCCATTGTACCCTGTGTAGTTATGTACTGGTTTATACAGAGAGTGAAGCTTTGGGTCTGAAATTTTAAAGTACCTTGAAAATAATCTAGATGTCTGAAGAATGGTGTTAGGGGTTTGGACTCCCAATGTATCTCTCAATCTCTTTTCCTTATACTGTTTCAACTGTTTCAGGTATTGAAGTATTCTGTGTTACAGAAAATAGTTTGAGACACCTTTCCCAGACAGATGGGACATCTCATTTCAGTCCCTTTTCTACTACAATTAAACAATAGAATAGAATCAATAGAAAAAGTAAGAAATCCACCATGAATTATGTGGGTTTGGACTTTTTTTTTCTTTTTTTCTTTCTTTTTTTTTTTTTTTCTTTTTTTTCTCTTTGATATCTCTAGAGGTCCCTGAAACTGAAGTGTAACAATCTGTTCAAACAAAATGTTTTGTTAAGTTCAAACCAAAACGTCATGTGGGTTTGGGGTTTTTTTTAAGTTTTTCTATAAAGCAAGATAGTTCAGGGGAAAATATGGACTCACTTTTTGGGTGTTATTTTGGCAGTCAGATTTACCAAGATGTTTGCTTTACTTAGTGATAAGTAGAATAGAGTAGAAGGCCTACATAAAACTTGAAGAACAGTTTTATCATTCAGTAAAAGCTAGAATCGGTGTAAAACTTCTATCTGTACAGATCTGTAGTCCATGAAGCCATATGCTCTACACTGTGGAAGAGGCATTTGTTTTATCTTCCCACACAAACAATTACTTGTGAGTCACTGAAGGATGAAGTGAGTGAAAAGAGTGACAGTGAAGAATCTCAGGATTTAATTCTAAGATCGCTATTAATCCCAAAAAATTTAAATTTATTTGAAGCATTCTAGCTATGCATATAAAATTCAATTTTTATCCTAGAAAGGAGATTGATGATAAAATGAAACATAGCATGTTTAAAACACCTCTTACAGGAATTCAATAAAACCCTCTTTAAAAATCCAACCTTTAAATAGAGTAATAGAGGAATAGAATTGTATGTGGTCATTGAAATGCACACTCACATGTCCACATGAGCATGCACATACATTTGCACAAATGTGTCTGAAGCCATACTCTAATTTGGTTATATTTAAGAGTGAAAATCCACAGACTGGTACAACCAACTTCAACATGTAGTGCATTCTTTTGCGTTCTTTTTGTTCCTGTGTATAAGCAAGCTTAGATTATTAGCTTGCTCTGAGTGCATAGTAAATTTAGATATCTGTCAGCATCGGTAATCAATGTTTTTATTTGCTCCCACAAACCTCAGCTAAAGAAAGATAACCAGTTATCAAAAGACAATGTTGAGCTTTATGACCACTTTATATTAAAAAAATAATAATGTGTCCTTTCATGACATAGCGATGAATGCTATATTTTTGAAATCATTAATAAAACCAAGTAGCTGTGGTCCTCTCCTGTTTGAATCAGTTTTTTGCATAGATGTTCTGACTCCGGATATTGAGAGTCTTTCACATTGCATTGTAGCACTTTAGGCAGGTGCTTATTAACCTCTTAAGAACTGGTAGAATAAACATATAGTATCTTTTGTGATCTCTCGAGGCATTTTTTTATGCCATATACCTGGAAATGTAGAGGTTTCTGACTATAGTAAGCAATATAATTTTATAAATACAGGAAACTATGAAAAGCTACAGGCCAAGCAATCTTACTGGTGGCTCTGAGTTGTTTGTGTGGGGATCTTCCTGTTCATTTGCGAAATAAACCTCTGATAACCTAATTGGAATAGTTAATCAAAAATGAAGCAGAAAGTGGGACCTCCTTTTCTAAGCCTCCCGATAAATTGTCCTCTTCATTAACCTCCCAAAGCAAAAGCACCTAAAACTTACTACCAACAGTCTTTTCAGTAGCTGCATAATGGTGATGGAAATCTAGCGTAGCGCTTGCATGGCTGGGTGGCCTGCCTGGCTCTCCTGTGCCCTCAGGCTACTCCTGGCCCTGCAGAGCATTTCCCATAGCTGCAGAGCCTCTGCTTTTGCAGCCTCAGGTGGGTTTTCCCTGAGCTGTGGGCATGTGGCATCTCTAGCCACATCCCACCACTGCCTTTCCAGAGGACCATAGGTGTAGGTAGATGGGCCAGGGCTAATAGCACCGACTTGTTGCTAATCTGGCACAGGACACCTCGGTGTTTCATCTCTCCTCCCTCCTCTCAGTTTTTCCTGGTAGAAACTTTGGGCTCTGTTGTAGCAAGATGATCAGGCACTGTGGTGGTAAGTGTAGGATTAATTAAAATTTATTTTGAGAACAGCCTAGTTGTTGGAAACCTGTTTTATAGCAGAGTAATTCAGAGGAAGGGAGAAATTTTCTCAGTAATTGGTCTTTTAGGGAAAATCATTGAATTTCATTTCTCTCTATTGCATGCAACTTTGAAACTTTTGCTATCAAGTAGCTGGTTTTAACTTTCTTAAGAAACTCAAAACTTGACTCTTTCGCTCTTCAGAAATTTGTCTCTTTGAAAATATCCTTACAAAGAATGGAAAACCTCTTTATAATTCCAGTGAATTCGTTGTGATGTCCAGAGCAAATGTTTTGGTTGCCTTGGAAATCCAGCATTTGTCAGTTATATTCTCCGGGCAAAAGTTTTGAAGTTGTCTATTTAAATTAAATCTTCACTTCCCTTGAGTTTGCCTATGGCCTCTTGAAGGATGGAGCACTTCTTCTGGAGTATTAAGTACGATGTTGATGGATGCCAGTTATACCCATTGCTTCTGCAGGGTAGAATTACCTTCTACAAAGTATGAAAATCTGTCTACTAAATTTCCAAGAGAGTGAAAGATCTTGAAGCAGCCAAGTGACATTCAGGTTTGAGAAGCATTGCTTTCTGAGTGCTGTTTGTGAATCAGACAAACCCCAATTCCATCAGCAGTGATAGGGCTAATTTTGCTGCATGAAGGGGAAAACCCACCTGTTTTAGAAATACGCTGCTGTAAGTGCTAGAAACCAGGAGGGAGAACACACGGATGTGTTTCCAGTGTTTATTCTGAGTCATCTCTACTTACCTTATTTCAGAAATTGAGCAAACAGAGAAAAGATAATAAGGGTGTCTAAGATTGCAGATTGTCATTAATAACTGTTTAGAAACAGCATTTTTTTTTATCATACTTTGGATTAACACAGGAACATGTCTAAATATCATAAATAGGGATTGCTTCTTCAGGAACCTCTCACTTAAATTGCAAGTTTCCTATTGGAAACACAGTTCTGAAAATTACCCGTGGCAGAATGCTGTAAAAATGTAACCTTGAGATTTTGGAATGACTTTTCCTTGTTCACCTTAGTTCAACCTAAGGCAACAACACTTAACACCTTATGTTCAGATTAATACATTGTATGGCATGTGTGAGTTTAACTTGAAGTACAGACTTAAAAGGCAGGAAGATTAAATTTAGCCTCTGAGGTTTACTTCAGAGTCATGAGTTCATCATTGGACAAATCATTTGACATTTTGATTCTTTCCCTTTAAATTTTCGGTGATACTTGGTTCGTTTCTGGTAACAATAAATGTTTAACTTCTTTAAAGCTTATAAGTCGCTTTAAAAATGCCTGCTTTACACATAACAAATGCTAGTATTTGATTACTTTTGACCTGCAGATGTTGTACATGTGTACTACGAATGGAGTTATTCATGCCTAAAATTGGGTGTTTAGCAAGAATAGCTCTATGTGGGAGACAGATGTGCTCACATCCAAAGCTAGATGTGGGTTTGTGAAACACTCACCCTTATCAAGCCTTTGCCCCTGGATTCTCTGCAGCAGCCAAAGTGTAGAAGCAATACAGTTTTTCTTTCCTAAATTGGAAAAATGAGGGTCACTCTGTATGGCATCATTCCCAGTGACTAGCTCAGAGACGTCTCAGCTGTGGTTTAAGCACTGCCTATGAGTTTTGGGATTCCCCCAGGGGAATCCTGGGAGAGCTGCTGTCTTCAGTCATGTAGCAGAATGGCTCCTGAAGTAGTTTCAGTTTAGGACAGTCAAACACGAGCCTGTAATAAAGCCAAGCAGAGAGAAGTATTGGTCATTTCTGTGTTACACCCAAGACATGCAGTGTGATTTGCAATTAGTGATTTGTGCGATTGTAGTGACCATACTTTTTTCCCCAGAGTAAAGCAGGTGTTTTCTCTAATCTCCTGTACTGGATGTGAAATAAATTCCTTAATAATGATATTACTGTTTGAACTTCATATATCTTTATTTTCCTTGTCTCCTTTCTTTAACTTGATTTTCACTGACTGAGGATGGAGCCTTTTTGACTGTATATATTTGATGGTATATTGAATGGATTTATACTATGTCTGGCCTTCCCCTACCTCTGTCCCCACAATCCAATGCCAAACAGGCAAGAAAAGGGTGGGGAGCTCTGTGGAAGCAATAGATGGAGGCCATAGGTGGAGGCACTGAGCTGGAAGTCCTGTTGTGTATGTGAGTCTCTGAACTGTAGAATAGCCATCCCTCACTTAGAGGGACAATGACTATAATTAATCTGGTTTCTTTCGTACTGGTTTAATGCTGAGTGATGTCTGAAGGCAATGGAGGAGGGGAACGAGCATACCTTTTACCATGGAAACTGGTCATGGTTAGCATACCATGTTTGACAAGCAAGTTTGTTTAACAAATGGCATACACAGATAGTGTGGGTGAGCAGCCTGGTCAACACTTTTCACAGAATCACATAAAGGATGAGGTTGGAAGGCACCTCAGGACATCAACTAGTCCAACCCTTCTGCTCAGGCAGAACCACCTGGAGCCAGTTGGTGAGGACCATGTCCAGATGACTTTTGAGTATCCTGAAACTGGACACACTACTCCAGGCATGGCCTCACTAGCGCCGAGTGTTTTGTTCGTGTGTTTTTATTGTGGCTCCTTTCTTGGCTTCTCACCTTCATCTTGCAGGCTGTAGTAAGTGCTGGTGGAAGAAAACAGGGTGGAGGTGAGTGGAGAGACCCATCTCTGCATGCCCTCCACCGAACTGCTCAAGGTAGCTCTGTACCTCTTGGCAGCTTGTCTGCTTCTGAGATGGCAGTGGGAAGGAGGGAAGGAAGTCTTGAGCAGGATTTGGGAATAGTTTTCTGATTGTGTTGATAGCACCGAGTCCTGATGAAATCTTTAAATTGCTTGGTCTTGGGTTTAGTTTTTACCATACAAAGGAAATAAATACGATAAAACTACCTACTTCCTGGCAAAGCACTGATCAGTCTCTCTTGCTGAACAGTTAACCTCACTGAAGTGAACTGGCATGAACTTTTAAAAAGATAACTTCATGATTGGGAATACTTAAGATTTTCTTTTCTGTATTGTCATCTGCTCTACAGGTCTTGATTAAAAAATAGAGCTGTTTTTCAGTGAGGAACTTGAATGGAGCATAATGTAGCTGTAATAAGTGTTACTGGTTGGGGCAGTGATCTCACTATGGCAGCACAGAGCTAACAAGAAGGTAATTCCTTGTGTGCTTCTCTGATGTACACGGCTGCAACGTACTTAATTATCTTGGTTTCTGCACGCGTCTGTGTGTGTGTGTTTCCTGGGTTTTGGGAATTATTCACAACTTGCTCCCTGTTATGCCACATACATTCATACTTCTTATTTAATTAGATGTCGGGAGACTTGTGTAGCTAGAGAAGTCGTGTGGATAAAAGATGCTAATGGCGTGCCTGTTTTAAGTCGTCAATTTATAACTCTCAGGGTGGAGCCCAACATGGAAATGTTGAGGCTGTTTAGAAGGTAATTTAAATGTCTCTAGTTAAAGAAATGTGACTTGTATACGCTGTGCGTGAATATGGTACAAGAAAATGCTAGAACTTGCAGAGACCCCCATGTGGTGCCTCTAACAATATGGTTATTTTAAAGTCTGTTTTCCAGTTAAGTGTTTGTGACATGCATTTTGATATCTATGCAGTTTAGTCTGTGGATGTATGTAAGTTAGCAGAAGGGGTACACGTGCAATATGATTTATTTGAAAAATGGAAATCGTGACTCCCCTGCAGCACATATGGAAAGCTAAAGTCAAAAAGCATGTTCGCGCTGTCAGCCATATGTGCCTGCCTGCTTGCCATGGCAGACTTGCCCATTTTAGATGGTCTGTCCTGGGTAGGGCAGCTACTTTTCCCCCATCAAGAGTGTACGAGGTGGCATCTGGCAATCTAGATAGCTCGTTGGTCTCTTGACCTTTCAGCACTACAGTAGTTATGACAGCTCAATTAAGCACTTAGCAGGCAGGCTGGATATAGTCCAATGTCACTTTGATAGGAACCTTCCACAAAGGGAAACCAAGGGACAAAAATTACTGTTTCAGATTATCTGATCTGAAACTTCTTTGATGATCTCTTCCAGATGCAATTCTTGTGGTTTGTTGCTTTGTTTGTTTCTTTTTAGTTTTGTTTTGTTTTTTCTGTTTGTTTGTTTTTCCTCTTCTTTTACAGTTGAGATTGTGTGTTTATATCTGTTTGGGAATACATTTTTGTTTTCCATTTCATTATAACAAGTAGGTCTAATCTGAACTAACAAGTTCAGATACAGCTGATCAGACTAAACCTATTATTTATTTTTATTCACTAGGGCTTGTCAAGAAGTCTGTCACAGAAAAAAAAATAAGTCCATTTACCTCTTTACCAAAGCCACAGGAACACATCTTCATGAAGACACATCTCTAAATTATAAAAAAGCTCTAAATGAAGTGCAGTTTGTTTGCTTTTACTACATGGTCTTTTTCAGATAACAGCTTCAGCTGATGAGTAAGAATTATGAAATGTTGTGGATAGTTAGCTCATCTTCCACGGGACTCATTAGTTCTTTTTTCAGCAAATCTTCTACTTGCATAGAAACAGGTAATGATAGCCATGACAAGCTTATTTATTATTTTATGTGTCTGACCAGATAAATGTCTAAGAGTTCTGCAGGGAGAAAATGCAGTGAAACTTGGGTATTACAATGCTGTAACTACAGGACTGTAGGAACCAGAAATTTTAAAAGCTTTTCCCTGAGAAATGAGAAAGATGAAATCCCTGAGAAATTTTCCTGTGCACATTTCATTGTACATTGTCATTTACAACACAGTGTGAATCTATATGTTTTAATTCAGCGATGCGTAATAGTACTTTTGGGTATTTAAAATGCTAGAATAACATACTGTATTTTATGATGTAAAATGCTTCAGTGTTCTGTTAGATCTCACAAACAAGTCAGGTGGAATTAATAAGCATTGGTTTTAATATGTTTTTGACTTTTTTCTAAGGCAGTTTCTGTGTTTTGTGCAAAGTATCTTGGCAAATTTTCTTATTAAAAAGAAACACTTTGAAGTATTTTTTTAGTGGCACAAGGTAACCAATGTTCGTGTAAAAATTCAAAATGATAGTGCTTCTTAACCAGCTGAGCTCTTAAGTCTAAGGGCAGGTAGATCATTATAGGAGTTCTTAAAGAGTGCTTAAGTATAGGGGGAAAATAGGCCAGTTTGTAGAAGCAAGGCTAATACATGCATAGATATTATTAGATTATTAAAAAAGTATAATTGTAATGCAAAGCTGTTCCTTTAAGAAACAGGGAATATGATGTGAAAAGGTCTCTTCATGTCTTTTTATAAAATGTATTTGCCTGAAAGTAAATCAGAAACTTAGGGGTTTTTTTTACTGGAATGTTTTTTTTTCACACACAGATATGGGCTTTACTAAAATTGACTTTGTGCTGAACTTGATACAGGTGTATTCATCTGCTTGTGGAAGCAGCTCAGCGGGCTAATTTTTGAGATTAAATGTCATATAACTTCTTATTTTATTGTTTTAAGGTGTTAGATTACTCTTAGAACTTCCTTACATTTTTCTGGTGGAGGAGATTAACAAGTAAAATTCTGTATAAAGTTGCAAAATTTTCATCCATGCAGGCTTTCAGAACTCGCCTGAACAAGGCCCTGAGTGAGCTGATCGAGCACTGCATTGAGCAGGAGGTTGGACTCCAGATATCCCTTCCCCAACCTATTTTTTACTTTGATTCTATTAAGAGAATACAGACTATATAGAAATCTTACTGGTACCAAATTAGAAATTCCCATATTTTATGTTAAACCTCACTCTTAGAAGTCTTCATTGTGTCCAGCAATTGCCCATGGTTTAGTTCCCATTGCTGAAGCATGCCCTATGTAATTCTGGAAAAAAAAATTAAAATTCAGGCCTTTAATATGTATTTCACTGTGCTTCTTTTGCATTTTTCTGCATTTCATATAAATACAGTGATAGATCTATAAAGTGAGATCTGAAGGAGAGGGGCATTAAGTTGTTGCTCAAATATAGTCAATTTAACATATGTGTCATATTGTGGTTTACACCATATATTTAAGAAAGTTGTGTTCTGCTGCCCTTAATTATCCTGTGGTCTTTCTAAGAGAGAATTATTTGTATTGTTTGCTGTAGTTCTGTTATTTGTTACATGCACATCCTGGCAAGAACATGGGTGGCCTTCAGAGATGCTGAGACGAAATCATAAGGCTCATTGTACAACACTTTAGTACCATATGTGAAATTTTGCTTTTGCTGATTGACAGTACATTAGAACTTAACAGCGAGAAAATGGAAAATGTTTTTGTTTTGTTTTTTTTAAATAATCACCACATACACCTATATGCTAATATCAGCTAATAACTTAAACTGGTTTGCCTTCTGAGTGTAAGAGTTTTCCCATGTGAGCATGAGTGTTATTTCCCCTGCCCCAGTAACAGATTTGTAAGGAAAAATGAGTAATTCTCCTCAGCAGTATCTCATTAGTACAAAATAATGTTCTGATCAATTAGTATCTAGAGGTTCGGTAGAATTTGCAGGCAAAGAACATTTGGGACATGGTCTGGATGGAATGGTCCTTCATGTGTTGAGGGAGAAAACACAATCCTACTGATACCATTTCCTCTAAGCGTTGTTGCCTTGTCAGCATGGAATAAAATTTGAGATCTTTCTGTAATTAAATGCCTCCCAGGAAAATGCATACACTTTTGAAAAACCCAAACACCACAAGTTGTTCTATTTCGCTTAGGGCTATTTTAGATAAACCTGGACATCTGTGTCTGTAAGTGTAGTGGGAGAGATTAGTCCTGCCAGTTACACAACATGTTTTTTGGATCAGCTTGCCTTGTGACAATTGACAGTGCTGTCCCTGCACTTCTCTGGTAGATTTTATGACGTGAATGAAATGCTATTCAATTTAAATAAGGTCTATTTTAGCATAATCAAAGAGGAAACAAGAAGAAGCTGCTACTGAGATCATAGGCTGTGATGATTTTGAAAAATAACAGGATTTAAAAATACTGATGTCTTTTTGAATCGTAAAAAAAGATCCATTCCTGTAGAAAACTAACAAAACATGAGAGGTTATAAAAGAGCACATTGGTGTTAGTGTGCCAACTTCAGCCATAAGCATTTCCTTTTCTTCTGTGTGAGGAAAGAAACAATAAGTAATCATTTTTGTTTTACCCTTTGTAAACTCAAAAACTCTGAAGGGGAAGGGAGATGCAAGCTGTATGAACTACTGCTGATTATGGGTAGAATATCTGTTACAGAAGGAGTGATGGAAGAAGAGCAGTGCAGATCTGGAGTGAAATTCTGGTTTCCTTAAATGAAAGTTTACAGTACCTTGTAATAAGTGTTTCAGCCTAACTGACATCAGTTCAGAATTGTAAAATTAAGAAAAAAGTAATAATCAAGGTACTAAATTCCCCTTGTTCCAATGTGGAGATGAACTGGATTACTATTGAAAGCCAGTAGGAGCAAAACCTCTTGAAGCATGAAAAGCTTGTCTTATATTTAGCGTTGACTACTGACTTTAACCTGTCCAGCGAAGCTGCCATTGCATCTCTGGAGAATCTCTGAGTTTGAGTACAAACAGATTTCAATTGTTGTATAGCAGCACGTCTACATCTACGGAGCGGGAAATAGGTATGACCTGGAAAAGATGATGCTTCTCTGGTTTCTCTGTTGTTTGTTGTTTTTATCTGTCCATGAATACTTTGGGGACTGATTTCATGTAAAGCAGGGTGAACACATAGAAAATGTTGAACACCTGTAAGCAATGAAACTAGCTGTGGAATTAGCTTTCTGCTTATATGCTTCAATTTGTAAGCCTAGCACCACTGGATCTTTATTGGCTGTAATGGAAAACTGCATACAGTACAGAGATGGAAGTGGTTAAATGTTTTAAAAACGTATATTGTTTAAAAAAGAAAAGGCAGATATTAGCGTACTAACTCGCCTTGTAGTGCCAGGCATATAAGCACAAATAATACTGGGGTGATTATTTTGTTTGTATTTTTGCACAATATTTTTCATCCTAGAAGAGATCTTTCTGCTTTTGTGATCTTTGCTGATAAACTGGAGAGTGGCAAGAACTAGTAAAGTTCAAATATGCTTGTTAGCCTGACATCCACCTCTTACATTCTTGAAATATTTCTCTCATATCTATCCTCTTGAAGCCTTGTCCTTTTCTGCTTTAGCATAGGTGCTCCTTTTCTGTGTGGTATGGAGGATGCCCATCATCCACCTCCCTACTTTCTGTTGGCTCCGTGTTCCCTCTCTTCCTCTTTGTCTTTAGAAATCTCATCCAAATATTAATTGTCTTACTGATTAGGACAGCAGAGCAGCATTCTCAGCAACATCTTTGTAACATTCCCATCCCCTCAGCAGGAATCCAGTGGCAATAGCAGCAGTGGTACAGCTTCTAAGTTTGGGGGTAATTCCTCAAGCAGAAACTGATTCCTTTGTAAACTGGAGGAAATAGGACTTTTAATTGAGCATAACCGGATGAGTTTACAGAGAAAATTAATTTCATTTCCAAACAATGGAGCAGAGGGGAATAAGCAGGCTATAGCCAGTGCAGTTCCTGAAGAAAACAAATTGTCATGGACAGCATGGGTTCGTTTGTATTTCTTTGGTGAGAGTTAGCACAACATGTTTTGGGACCTTAAGGCCCGGAGAATTGGACTTTCCATTCTTGAGCCTTTAATCACTGCAAGTGCTGGAGAGTCTTTTGTGACCAGAAACTTGCTAGGGATGTGTTGAAAGGAATCTCTTTCTGTGAGGGATTTTACAGAGCTGATTATGCTGGTGGCATAATAATAATGATGCTTTACAACAAAGTGAGGTACTGTTTGTCTTAGCATTTTTGAATAAGTTGATTATTGTATATAGCATATCTATAAATACAGGTTTGCCCAAGGCTCTTTTTTGAGAACTCTGTTGTATTTCCAATGTTGTGGATTATTCTGAATTCCTGAACTCCTGATTCCTGTATGAACAGGGGAGGTCCTGGTGGACAGCAGGATGACCATGAGCCAGCAATGTGCCCTTGTGGCCAGGAAGGCCAATGGCATCCTGGAGTGTATTAGAAGGAGTGTAGTTAGTAGGTCGAGAGAGGTTCTCCTCCTCTTCTATTCTGCCCTGGTGAGACCTCATCTGGAATATTGTGTTCAGTTCTGGGCCTCTCAGTTCAAGAAGGACAGGGAGCTGCTTGAAAGAGTCCAGCACAGA
>WTSP01018445.1:0-30437 GCA_025331215.1 Actenoides lindsayi | reverse complement strand
ACCTCATTAATGTTTATAAATATGTAAAGGGCGAGTGTCAGGAGGATGGAGCCAGGCTCTTCTCTGTTATGTCCAATGACAGGACAAGGGGCAATGGTGTAAGCTGGAGCATGAGAGGTTGCACAGAAACATAAGGAAAAACTTTCTCACTGTGAGGGTGATGGAGCTCTGGAACAGGCTGCCCAGAAAGGTTGTGGAGTCTCCTTCTCTGGAGACATTTAAAGCCCGCCTGGATGTGTTCCTGTGTGACCTGCTCTAGGTGGTCCTGCTCTGGCAAAGGGATTGGACTATATGATCTTTTGAGGTCCCTTCCAACCCTTAGTGTTCTGTGATTCTGTGAACAGGAGCACAGGCACTATATCCAGGCAGGTGATCACGGAACTCGTTAGAACATACCTACTTTACTGTGACCAGTTTTGCTGACCCAACATAAGAAAGACATGGATAAATCAGAGAGGGCAGTGAAGGCCCCTCAGGATTGTTGGGGCTGGATCACTTAGCTTGCCAGGTACAGACTGAGGGACTGAGGCTTGTTCAGCCTGGAGACAAGATAGCTTCAGTGCCAAAGCCCTCCAACACCTACAAGGAGGTTATCAAGAGCACAGAGCCAGGCTCTTCAAAGGTGCATAGTGGGAGGGCAAGAGACAGACACTGGAAATTAAATGAAGAGAAGTTCAGACTGGATCTAAGAAAAAAACACTTTCACTGAGAGGATAGTCTGTCAATGGGATGGTTTTTCCTGGAGAGGTTGTGCAGTCTTTCTCCTTGCAGATTTTTAAGGCCTGGCTGTATAAATTCCTGAACAAGATGGTCTGGTCTCCCACCTTAAGGAAGAAGTTGGTCTAGAGACCTCATGAACCCCCTTTCTGTCTAAAATACCTTATGGTCCTGAGAACAAGATGTCATAGCTCTGACACAAGGGAAAGCTCGTGCAGGTGTCACAGTCCTCGGCCATTCTTTATTAAGATTTTGGATTTATCAGCATATCAAACATGTATTTTCTGTCAATATTCACTATTGTGGCAATAGATGAAACAGCAACCAGTGGTCCAAAATTTGGCGCTTCCTTTAGAGGAGGAAATGACACAGTAAGGGATATGACGTAATGTGCTCTCCTGACCCAGACAAAGTCTGTTCTGAGTCAGTGAAAAGTCTGTTCCTGATGTTTAATTTATGTCTGAAAAGCAGAAAACATTTGGTCTTCTAGGTTGCAATATGTTTAAAAACCTGAGTTCACTTACTCATCTGGAAAATGGCTGTTGTACTCTACTAAGCTTCGAATGTTTCAGAACACAAAAAATATTCCACCATTGAGTTAGGAAAGTTAATTTTCTTTAATTTTTCTGTTGCAATTAATTTATATTTTATTCCCCTGCAGGTTAGCATAGATCATTGTCACCATCTTCAGTATCAGTCAAATTTCTATTTCCAGGTTGTCTAAAACATATACTTCTCTAACTCTCCCATCTTTATTTAAGAGATTATATCTCAGTAGTACTAATATAAAACCAGAGTATGAGATCTGTTTTAGCTGTAAGAAAATATACTAAGATTTATTCATTATTAGCAATTATATACTATCCCGTGGTTTTCCTTTCTTTCATAAATGAGTGTTGTATGTACTCTTTGCATCTTGTGTTTGCCTGCAGGTGGGAAACAGGGACATCAATGTACAGACTTCAATCTTGCTTCTTACTAAAGAGGCGAGGCTAGTCCTATAGAAAGGATTCATGAGTCACAGTCACAAACTCCATCTTGCTCTTCCTCTTTCCAAAGGCAGTTGGTGGAGCTGTACAAGCAGTGCCAGCCACATGGATTGGGATGGAATAATGAGGCATGAAGTGTTTGCTTTATCTTTTTGCCCTTGAATGAGTATAACACACACCGCACACTTGATACTCTGACCCACTCTATGTGTATGTGCTAGGTTAGGTATCTTTTAGAGTCAAATCTGAAATAGACAGTGGATATCAACAGTTGACATTGTGCAATGTATACATTAATTGGTATATTTTCATTTTAGAGCAAAAGCTGTGAAAACATATGTAGGCTAGAGAGAACTCTTCAAGATTATTATTTTGATATGTGATAGACAAGCAGGACAAAAGGCCCTTCCAGAGACTTTTACATCAATGTGGAAGTATTATGGACTGTTGTATTCTTGACATCAGTTGAGAATAATTGTAATATCTAAATGGTGTAAGGAGCCTCATCTTCTTTGGAAAATTGCAAGTAGTCTGCTTTGGTTTATGCTAGACCTGAAGAATAGGTAATGGGTATAAAGAGACAGTCCTGATATTTTTCAAGCAGTAGACATGACGATGAAGGCTGGAACAAAGGACTAACACCTGAAACCACAAGGACTTATGTGACTTCTGACATCCTTGGAAATCAAGCTTACATTTAGCCCACTGATGAGGATATGTGTATTTTATGTAGTGTTTTCATCCTGAAGTAAATAGTGCCATGCAGCTTGAAAGCTGCTCACTTGGTGTTTCTGGAGGTATCAGAGAGCGCACGGCTGCAGGTGCTTACAGGATGATCACACCTGCCAGAGATACCTGGGCTGAGTCACGAACCAACCACTGTTTGGCAAGCCTGAGCTTTCAGTGAGCCTGGGTTTGGAGAATTTAATTAATAAATTTCTTAGTCTTCACTGTGTGCAATTTAACAAAGATGTTGGTAAGAAAGCCCCTCCTAATATAGCAGTGAGCAAATTGCAGTGGTTTATGTCATGACAGTCATTGATTGCTGTTAACAAAAGATCATGACTTGACAATCAAGATTACAGTAGTAGATGATGGGCTGGAAAATAAACTTATCAGGGGTTGAAAAGTATTGTAGACAACTAGTGCATGACAGCAGTTTCTTCAGAGTGCATGCTTGCCAAAATAGCTCATACCGATATATGGAAAAAAAGATAATTATTTAAAAAGCTGAATACTATATTTACTGTATAGAAAGGAAGGGTAGGAAGCAAAAATATGTATTAAAACAGTTGTTACATTTGAGATAGTAAAATAGGGAAGACTTCACTGTATATACTTAACTTCAACATTTCTAACAAGTTAAAAAAAAAACAACAAGCAAACAAACCCCAAACCTTCCATTTGTTACCTGGAGTAGATAAAAAATGTTACATTTGAAAACCAGTAGGGATTGTATGTATAGAGGTAATTTGATAAAACACAAAGAATTAATTTTTTTTCCTTCAAAATTCTCCATTGCTAACAGAATTTCATGCAAAATTTTCAAGGAAGTTATTTTTAAGTATGCAGAAAATCTTAATGACTTGAACCAAAATCCCAGATAAAAATATACTGAAGATCTGGAACAGAGAATCTAAATTGGCACTTTTAACTGAGCTGAGGCAAATTGAGATGATGGTTGCCATGCTTTCCTTCAAATTCTTTCCGTTTCTATTTGTCTTGCTGTTTCCTTGTTGTCATCACAGATGTGCTTTTCTTTTTTTCCTCTTTCTGTTTGAGCCCTTGTAATTTTGTGGCTGACCTAATCTTTGTCTTCCTCTCTGTGCTCATTTATTGACACATAACATTGTACATTCTAAATCCTTTTTTTCTGACTTCTCTTTCTGCAATTTAAAATCCTTCCTTTGTGATATCTGCTGTTGGTAAATTAATGCAGTCAAAACTGATATTTTCACTTTTCCTGAAAACCTTCAAGTTTTTACCTGCTTCTGTCCCCGTAAACACCACTACAGGTCAGTTTGTGGTTACTAATAATCTTAGAGATTTACCTTTGCCTAAGGGTTTAGACACAGTATCAAGTTACCAGAGCTTTAAAAAGTTATAATGAGTCAACCAAGTTGTGTTTATATCCATGTTTGTGCTGACAGTCTGAGACAAAAGTGAGATGATTCAGGTTCATGCAGCTTGCAATCATTTCCTTGGTGTATTTTTCTTCCTTTGACACCTGTCTCTGAGTCGTTCCACTGGCAACATCTTAGCTCTGTCATTTCTCTGACTTTTTCTTACAGCTCAAAATCATTAATAATTTAATCCCATCCTCCAGATCCAATTAATTGTCTTGAAAAATCAAATCCCTTTTTTTGCTTTAGTTTGGGGGATTTTTTTTGTTTGGTTGGTTTTAAAGTTCTCGATTATGTGATTATATTGTTGATAAAGCATATTTTTATAAGCTAAGAGACCTCCTTATATTCCTATCATTGCCCTCTTCCTCAGATGGACTTTCTCTTGTTTCATAAATGCGAGAATCTCCCTGTCAGAATATACAGAGCTACCAGATTATCCTCCTTCAGAGGCTTTCACAGAACTAATCTCTGCTATAATACATATAGAAAATTTACTTAAACAACAGCCCACCATGGTTATGCAAGGGATGAGTCATAATGCTGCTATCGAATATTTAAAAATGCTTTATTTTCTATTGCACTGCTACCTTGATCCCTTTCTTATTACTTTTTTTCTGCTCATATTCTCTCATCCTTTAGACTTCAAGTTCTTTTAAGGAAGTTTTGTCATTCACTTTGCGACTCTACAGTGCTTAGTACCATAGGGGTTCAGGTAGTTTTCCCCCTTAGATGTTTTTTGCAAAAAATATGGTTAACCATAGCACAGGAGAGCTTCCCACAGATTTGGGGAAAGTTGAGCTCTGATTCCAAGGAGCCTGTTTGTTTGCTAACTAGGCTGAGCTCTGCAACTGCCCTTTCAAAACAATTTGAATATTGCCAATGTTAAAGTGGCCATGAAAAGACTGTAGATTCTCTAAAAATACCTACTCGTGCTACTTTTTCTTACTAAAACAACAGGAAAGCAAACATCTGTGCTAACATGAAATCTGAGTGCAAATGTTTTTGTTGTTTCATTTTTCCCTGATAAAGTACCTGGTACAGCTGTTTACCTGCTTCATAAATGTTAAATTCTAGGCTTCTGCAAACCTAAGGGCTGTTCTAAAAAATTGCTTTCATCCAGCTGTCAATTGGCTTAGCACCTTGGAAACCTGTAATGTTGATCTGGGTGCTGCGATCAAGCTTTCCAAAGTCATGTTAAGGGTAAAGAGAAGACTGATTTCCTATATAATCTCCTTTTTAATCACATTGCCACCCTAAAGCTCCCAGCTGTTCTAAAATTTCACTCATCCTGTTCTTTGAACGTCCTCCATGGCTGTAGATACCATAGCAATGACCAATTACCTCTAAATGGTAACAAGAAAAAAATTCTCATCACCACTAGTTTTGTTTTTTAAATACAAATACAGTAGAGGATTTCAGTGATTCCTGTAGGAGCTGGTAGCCCTCCTTTCACAGCAGTTTTGGCAGAGCAGAGTTTTACAACATTTAAGTGTAAATGTGTGTGCAGCAGGCAGATAGCCAAGTGCTGCAGGGCCAGTGCCAAGGACCAGAGAGAGCATCAGACTAGACTTGGCAGTTGCCAGGCTGTGAAATGATCATGGCCCTTACACAAGGAGTCAACAGTTCGTGCTTGATAGCCCCTCACTGAATACATGGGCTCTTTCCTTTTTCCTTTGTTAAAATGTTTTTCTTTAGTTTGTAATACATGTCAAATATAAATGCCAAACAATTAATTGGAATTACTTTGTTCTTTCCATAAAAAAATCTACCCTCAAGTAATTAATTTGAACAGAAATCTAACATTTTACAGCAATCTCAGGGCAGCATTTTGTGCTTTATTCAGTATCATTCAAAATAATGGCATTGCTTAGACATCTGGAGAAAACTTCCTAGATAAGAAACTTTCACATTTGCCAGCTGTGGCCACTCTGCCAAACTGAGTTCCCTACTGATGGTGTGTTTGTGGGGGATGCTTCTGATTTTCTGGTTGTGTGGCTCATACATTTCAGATTAGTCAGTTTATGGTGAAACAGGACAATCTATAGTCCCTGTTGGCATATTATAATTCAGCAGCGTCAGCAGTTTCACTTCATACTAAACTTCAATATTTCTTATTTTGCTTTTGTTCCCAATCAGTTTTAAACATTTCAAGTGAAATAAAAAATTAATGGAAGTAACTTTACAACATTGTTTTCCATTACCTTATTTCATAGCACTCAAGAAGTAAGAGCACATCACAAGGACATAATATACCATCTCAAATCATGTCCTAGCAGGACATGGGATGTTGTTCTTATTATTTCAACAAGATTAGAAGAAAAGCACTTAGCAATATCTCAGTATAAATTCTGAATATTGAAATGAATTACTCCTCTTATTTGCACAGAGAGGCCTGAGCTTTCCGTATTCAAAGTGTAAATTAAATGAAGACATAAAGTTATTTCTACTTCTGGGTTTAAAATTCTCTTCAGCATTAAGTGAATGAGATGAAAATATATCCAGAAGAGTCCATTAGTATACATGAAGAGTGTATATGTATGTGCAGTCACAAATATTTATTCCTTGTAAAATCATCTTGTGTGTTTGCTTTCTGCTTCATGCCTTCATTTAATAAATAGTAATGTAAAAAGTCTCTACTTAAAGGAACCTGTTTGATCTAAGAAAATACTTATCTGAGATTAGTCAGTAATTTGGAAAGTTAACTGTCCTAATGATACCTGATTCGTAAGTGGATTACCCTGTTAAAGAGAAACTCATGGTACTCAGAGAATCACTTTTATTTTTTTATGAGGGAGACATAATATAAAGGCCATGACTGAATTTTCAGGTGTAATCATAGCTATATTATTAACCCAGAGAGAATTTTACAGTAACAGACCAAACACATCAACAGATTTTATACTGAGTGTAACACTGCAGTCAAAATCTGTATTTAAGCTCCCACTGGACTACTGATCAAAGTTAAATGTGGGTACAGAAAGCTAACAAGAAAAATAAGAGATCTAGAGGCACCACCTAATTTAACTAAGGAGTATCAACCTGCAAGTAAAAGAAAATAATAAAAAACTTTTACCTGAAGGACCCAGTCTCTGGAAGATGATACACTTCTACAATACTAAAGAAGATAAGACATAGATGGCCTTGAAGAAAAAGGAGCTGAAATATGATTGATCATATATGACCACTAGCAGCACGAAAAGTGTGGGTTCACGTTGTAAGAATATGTCATAGGAGCTGCTCTAATATAAGTGGTAAGATAGTTGGTAAATATTTGTCAATCGTGTCATTAAAACAGGAGATTATTTTTCAAACAAACTGGATCTGTAAGCTTGCTAAGTAAGGAGGAAAAGAAAAGGAAAAAAGAGTAAATAGATGGGGTAATTATTAACATGACTTATCTCACTTGTGTTAGACAGTTTCCCATGACAGATGATGAATTAGAGGATACAGTAGCATGTATTACATACATATATTACTGCAGTTTGTCCATATTTCAGTGGAAGGAGATGAAGACCTGCAAAATCTCAGCAAGGATGCATGTCACAAGCTCTGGGAAAAACCTCCATACTGTTCTTCCCATAAAACTTGTGTAATCCAGGGAGGAAATGCAGTTTCCTTAGCTGGCTTGAATGGACAATACACATCCACTTGGCCCTATTTTCTTTGAATAGTCAAGGTATTTCCACTGTAGTTTCATCATAGTGTTTAAGTTTGAGATTTTTTTCATCTTAAAGTGGCTTAACACATTCTTAGCTTGTAGAAAAATATTCAGTACTTTATAGAATGAATTAATTGTAATTGTATGCTCGCTCTTTTCCTGAATTGCCTTAATGCCAGGCTTTCAATTTTTTTCTATAATTGGGAAGCGAAGAAGCTCTCAACTTCTGATTTCCACAGAAAGTTTACATGACCATGTCCATCCCACTGGGAAAATAAATGTAATGTTGAGTTTGATTCATGCAATTTGTCAATGTAATTAGCATAAATTGAATCGTTATGATTTTTTGGATGTGTGTTGGGACTGTGGCCAACACAAGACATGACCAGCACTGTCAATGATTTCTGTGGCCTGGAAGATGAAATTCTACTTTTAGCCACTTTGGCCTGACCCAAAAGGCATTTTGCCCTCTTAGGGCAAATTCTGTGCTTCATGATTTTTTTATTTTTATTTTTTTTCCACAAGATGAGGACCAGTTAGGCAGCATCCCTTTTGAACTGCAGAATGAATGATAGTAAAAGTGATGCCATGCCAGTGGGTCAGTGTAAAATAGAACGCATTCACCATGGAAGTGCAGTAGAAAGTGAACCCCCGCACTGTCTGTTGTGTGGTTGCTGTTTCAGGCTTAATGGCTGGTTTGTTTGTTTTCCTCTTATTGAAAGGTAGTGTTGCTTTGGGGTTGGTTTATGGCACTTTGCCTAGCTCGACAGCAGCCTGGCACTGAGGAACTGTAGTACTTGTGGGTCAGGGTTTGGACGTGCCCTTTCTGAAGGGGTTTGAGCATTGGGAGAGCCCAGAGTGTCTGTGGGGGGAGGGTGTTCCTCACAGTCTCGGCTTTCCTTAATGCTATGGTGACCTCAATGATCGTGACCAGAGACCATTGCTGTGTCAACCCTGATAGGGTTTAAACTCTACGCTAAACTTCAGTCCCTTTGCTGCTACTTGTCTTTTGCCACTGGTTCCTATGGGGAACTGTGTCAGAAGTTTTGGCAGAGGGGAATTTTAAAGAACAGCCAAATTTGAGAGGCTCTGGGGATATTACAGGGCCTCTGAGTATCTTGCTGATGGATAAGATTAAAAAAACCCCAAACCAACCAACCAAACAAGCAAACAAACAAACAAGAAAAGTTTGAATGTGTTTTCCTTCATTTTCTGCTCCTTTTGCTTTAGGTCACTAGGTATTTTAGTTTTGGAAGATCACTATAACATTGCAGATGTGTTTGGACTCCTGTAAGCAAAATATCCGTCAGAGTAGTTTTATTCATGTCAGTTCAAAGACAGCTTATTAAACTCTGTGGTGTAATAATTGTGGGCTTCAGGAAAGGAAAAAAAATGAAAGATTTGGAAAGTTAAAATTTACCTTTATTTTAAACTGTCAGTTTAGTGACAACTGTTGTTTGCTCTAATAGTGATTAAATGTAGGCTGCTGCATCGCTTGTGATGGGGCAATTTTGTTATTACACAGACAGAAAGCATGGCAGGATTTGATCCTTCCTGGGCCATGCTGACATGCTAGGACACATACACATGACCACTGTACTCATCTCTAACTGTGAATTTATATCGGGGGCAGGCGCTGCAGCCAGCTACAGCTGCTGGTCTTTTGTTGGATCTTTTACAGCGAGAACGTTGCGTGTCTGTCAGTGAATTGGAAATGCCCTAGAAAACCGTGAGTTACCATGTGATTCCCAGGGCAGTTTATGAAAGGATAGAGGGTAACCCTGAAAAGCAGAATATAGACATTTGATGTTTTGTTTGGCTTTTACCATACCAGAATCTAGTATTTAGGTGTTAAGCGGTACATTGCAGTTCTTCTTCTGCCTCTTGTGATGCCAGAAAAATACAAGCAGTAGCTAGGGGGTTAAATTCCGGCTCCACAGGCATAGTTTTGGCTTTACGTTTTTTGTAAAAGAGCTCAGAGCGGAGCTGGGCTCTTCACAGTGGAGGGAAGCACTGCGTGACAGAACCCAGCATCCGAGGGAAACGTGGCTGGCAGCAGACATACATGATGGGAACGAGACGCCGTACCAGCGCTTCCAGTTTCGCAGGGACCTTGTGCTTTCCAGCTGTTTACCCTTGAGATGTAAAATGGCAATTTGGCATAGGCTGACAGCCCGGTGTGATGTGAGCATCTGCGTAAAAGGCTGTACATATGGAGCATGCCCAGTGATATGAACAGCCTGTTACCCCACCCCCAGCCAATCTAGGAAGAGATGAAATGAACTTTGCACTTGCAAATGTCACTGAATACATTTTGCACAGGATTTTAAAAGGTTCTCTTATAAGCACTATTTTTAACAGCCAAATCCGCCCCCCAAAACAGAAAGGAAAAAGCCCTAGGTATTTTTCTGTGATCGATCTCAGTTTATGATCAACTGAAGCATCTCTCACAACATCTACCTGAAGCCTGGTTTATTTTACATTTTTATCATTCAAGTTGAGCTTTTTGGAGGTGGTGTGGATTTACTTTTTCTTTTTTTTTTCTTAAATTTTTTTTTTTTACTGGCATGAGAAAATTTGAGAATTTAATTGCAGTAGAATACTTGGAAACAGTGAGGCTGCAAGCTTGAAAGGCAGAGGGAAGAGAAGGAAGGCTCTCCCAGCAGAGCATGGATAGGAAAGGAGCAGTGATTCTGCGGTGCTCAGTGTGCACATGTTTCCTGAGATCAGTGCCGGGCGCTGCAGCTGCGGACAATAACTGAGCTGTCTGGCTAATGAAGGCCACCTGGATCAGGCTTCTGAAAAGAGCCAAAGGAGGACGTCTGAAGAATTCTGATATCTGTGTAAGCCTTACGTTTTCATTATCAGCCTGTATTGTATGTATGGCAGAGAGGGAGAGGAGAAAAGATGGTGAGGAGAGGACAGTTGTTTTCATTCTGATTGAATTAGCAAAACTCTGTTTTGTATGCAGGGAGATGCAGAGGGAAAGCAGAGCTGTCATTATTTATAGAGCTGTTCTGGCATTGTGGCTGCTTCCATTGTGGTGATATGGGGACATGTGTTGAGTCCAGACGGATTTTATTAGCTGGAAGTTGATTTGTGGTCATTTGCATGTTTTGCTGAAGGGCAGAGATGGATACAAGCCATTTGCTGTTCTGATGGGGAAAGTGTGTCAGGTAAAGAGGTTGCCCTGGAATAAAAAATGGATAGCGGAGGTTTAATCTGTTAGCAATGATATTGTGTAGTGGTAATTATCGATACTGACTTTGCATTTTGATTATAAAAATTCTGTGTCCTTGATAATACTGCCACTGTTTAGAGTTTTAATTTTTATGGAGCCATCCTTGAAGCTGCTGTGCATCCTTCAGCCCTGCACTGCACCACTGCTGTAACTCCATAGAGCAACTGACTCTGCTTGCTGAAAAGCACACGAATAAGAGCACAGGGATAGTGCAGGAAATAAAACACTGGGGAAGACACCTGCACTTTTGGAAAGTCTCCAGAAGAAAACATTTACCTAGACATAATTTTTCTAAGTGACTTTCCCTTTTGGGCAATTATTCTCTTTTCAGGGATACAGAAGTAAGAGAAAAGGCAAGGTGCATAACCACTTCTACTTTTTGTCTTTATTATTTTGAGCACTGAAACAACTTGTGACATTATTATTCCTTTTCTTGTGCAGGGTTCGGCGGACTCCTACACCAGCCGTCCATCCGATTCAGATGTATCTCTGGAAGAAGACAGGGAAGCAGTGCGGAGAGAGGCAGAGCGACAGGCCCAGGCACAGCTGGAAAAAGCAAAGGTAAGGTGTTAGTTACTTCATGTCACACACTCATAAGATGTTCAGCTTTAGAGGACTGTCATCTCATCCATTACTTCTTTTAGTGTGTTAATATATAGCGTAAGACCTCTTATCAAGATTTTCCTGACAACAGCAGGAAATGTATTTTTCAGGAAACATCACTTAGAATCAGTTTTCCTTAAAAGGCACTTGATGGGCTTGCATATTTCAGAATAATCTTATTTAAATGTGTGCATTTTTCTTTTATTGAAGATACCCTTTTTTTTTCAGCGTATAGGGTCAAAGCTTTGAGTTCTTACTGAAAATGCTGGTGGAAGTTTGCTCACGGTTCACTGTGGCACTCAAAACTTACAGTTCTACAAATCAGCCTCAAACATCCTATTCTCTTCCTTCAATGAAGGATTGGACCCTACAAGTCATATGTAAATAGGGAGAATATGTTACAAAAGTCTTTTTTGCCTGAAGACTTCACTGGCTTTCTTTACAGTTTGTCTGTTAAATGACCCCGTGAGTAATATGCTCTAGGACTTGTTAAGATTTTTCCTTCTATCTCCATACTCCTGGCAGATAGTGAGAGTTTAGTAAGAAAATACTAAATGAGCTTTGAGTTCTTGCTGTGTGTTCTTGTATTTTCCATGAGATGCATTTAGGACTATGAGGGTTTTAGCAGTGAAAGGGTCTGGTCTTGTTTTCTTCTATCATCCGTGCTGTATCTTTAATGAGTATTGCACTTGTAAAAATCATGCTCATCTTACTTGTTTTCATTTGTTTATCACGTCATTCCAGTTTTTTCGTGGGCTTTTTTCTTGTTTTGTTTTGCTTTTTTTTTTTAACGCTGTCTGCTAGATCTTGGTGTATCGCTATTTTAAAGATGTGTTTTCCTTTCTCATATTTAAATACACTACTGACATCCCTCCTCAGATCTACCCGATCTGCATTTCTCTCTTTCTCTCTGACTCTCCTCCTCCATTTTGCCTTGTTTTTTATTTCTCTATCTCCCTTCTGTCTCCCATTCTGTTTCCTTTTCCGTTGCCAGCTTTGCCTCTGCCCATTTACGCCACCTGTTTTACAAGGGTCCTTCACAAATTCAGGAGTCCAGGTCATTGAGCTGTTCACCTGATCGTATGGTGAGGACCAGCTCCATAAATAATGATGCACTACTGCACCAGGAGACAGCTTCACTGGGCCAAAAAACTTCAACAGGGAAGCCACAAATATTTTTTACAAAATGTAATTATTTAATAAGAGCTTGAAAGCAGCTTTTTAAGGAAATGCTAGAACTTGCCAACTGTAGGAGATGATGAACATATCTGAAGTTGGGTCTTGCTGTCCTGGTGTCAGTATAGCAGAAACACAACAGAAACAGCCTGCTTCTTCCCTTCCACACTGTATCTTAGAGATGTTGCTGATCGTAATCAGGAATTTCAGTTTTATCAGAGTTGCTTTTTTGCTAGTCTGAGATTTCTTTGCTCCTAGGAAAGATGATAAAGGCTGCCCTGAAATTCAGGTGAAGTGTTGAATTTTATCAGTAAGTGCAGAATCTTAAAAAGAAGAGTTGAAGTAATAATATCTAGCAGACTAATCAGGGTAGCAGTACAGCACTTGCTGCTGAACTGATGCATCTCTTAGCGATGAGTAAATCTATGCGAGTGTTGCTATGGGAATTTGGCTTACTGATGCTGGCTTGGATGCATGGACAGCCCTTATGTAATATTCATGACCTCTAGCACAGCTGCCATTGTAGTTTGTAGGGAAACTGCTAGCAGACCCTGACTTTAAAAACCTGTATTTCTATACATCAAAGCAATGTTCTCACTCCAGCTGGCATAAGATATAGTCTCTAGGTCTGACACCGTCTGAGAATGTAAGACAACTTGTGAACAGTCAAAGTAGCAAAGGCACTGCCAAAACCAACCTGATATAACAATGGGTAATTCCAATCATATAGAAAACATAGAGGAATTATTTAAATAATTTGTGCTTTAAAGTGAATTAAAGCTGGAATTACATTATCAGTTTTGTTTCTCGAGTCAAATGTTAAAAATCATTCCAGGCTGTAATATATGGAAATAATTTCATGTAGCGGCTAGAGCAGTGTGATATATTTAAATTAATAAGATTAAATAAAATATGATATGCATTTGGTGCTTACATTTTAAATAAATGCTTTAAAATATGTAAATTAAACCTGTGCCAGTAGATCTAAAATATGACAGTGTGCCTTTCTGCCTTTATTGGTGACTCAGTCCTTCATCTCCCTGAAACACGGTGAAATTAATGAGGTGATAACTTCAGTGGGTGCTGCCTGGCTCCTGTCCCCCCCCAGACCCATGTCCCGCAGGCAGCAGGTTTTCCTGCCTGCTCTCTGTGGCTGCCTTGCCTTGGCCCTGACCAGCCATCAGGCAGAGCCAGGTGATGCAGCTGTTTTAACTTTCCACCTCTTAATACTGCACATGTTCATCCTAATTAAAGTCACTGCAATTGTATTTGTCACAGGAATTAGAAGAGGGTGACATACATGAATAATGCAGCGATGGAGGGGAAAATGATAGGGAATTCAGGGTAGATTTAAGGAAAAAAAACTGTTGAACTGTGTCATGCTCTTAATGAAAACAGTTTAATGACATCCATTTTCCCTCCTTAGAGTTAGGGAAAACACCTTAAGCTGAAAAGGAAATTATAGTAATGAAGCACGCAGTGGCACATTGTTAGGAGGATTTTAAGATTTTAAATTTGGGTTTTTATGGATTCTAAGACTTTGTGTAATATAAAGACAGAATTTAATATTCGTATCTGATCCATATCCAAAGAGGAAAAATAAAAACAGAAAAAAAATTGTAAGAAAATACGTATTCTGTCCATTTTTTGTTTGTTTATTTTATACAAGCATTGCTTCTTTGGAAAAAGGTTAAGCATATTTTGCTGACTCACCTTGCTATGTGACTTACTGTAAGGAAGGTGAGGCCACAGGCACGTGTTTGGAATCGTCCAGGGATGGAAAATTAAGAGGCAACTAATGAGGCTACCTGCAGGCCAGCAGCTAATCCCAAGGGAAGCAAATCTTCAAATGAAGCTGTTCAGCTCAAAGCTGAGATGAAACGTTCTCGATTAGAACAGTTTAGCAATGCGAATGCAGAAAGGTTGGCTCGGTTTTGATTTTTTGGATAGAACCCCCCCCACATTTTAAGGCATTGGGGATTTCCTTGGTATCCTCCTCATAATGCATAGCATGTGGCTACTCTGGGATAAAGAGGGCCTGTGTTGTGGCAGAGTAGGACATGGCAACTGTGCCCAAATCTAAGGGCTTGTACTGATACTTTACTAAATATCCTATTTCTATAACAGTATGAATCTTCAGCATTTTTAGTTTTAATATAAAATTGTCATTTCTACAGAAAAAGCTTTTTTAAGTTTTGAAGAGTGAAGATTAAAAATAAATGATAGTAAGTAAAAAATCTTTTTGTCCATTCCTTGCAAGTATTCAATTAATTATCCCTTAAAATTTTGCACCCAGTGAGAGGGATGAGATGAAAGGAAAACTACAAGGCACAAGTATAAGTGAGACCTTTCAATTCAGTACTAAATGAGCTAAAGTTTGTACATAAGAAAGAGAACTTCAGTAATGATTTTTGGCCCTGTCTAATGCTGGTATTAATGGGAAATCTCAACTCCTCTCAGATCTTCTTTGTTTGCACTCCACCTAATGCTCTACTGCTAGCATCTCTTTAGGAATTTGTTAAAACTTGAAATACCTGTAGTCTTCTCTTAAAATGCCATTTAAATCATTTTTACATCAAGATGGTGAACCACTGCAATTTTGATACCAGATATCCCTTTGCTGGCTTTTAGGCAATAATACAAGCTGTCATGTTTTGCTTTCTTGATGTGTGCTGTAGTAGTTCGTGGTGATGGCTTGTGACTGGGAGTAATAGTACACGGTCTTAACTGTAATGCATTGCCCCCATGCATGGGTTGGAGACCACAGCTTTGGAATGTGTAGCAGGCTGGGATAATGCCTACATAGGCCTCAGAGGCTAAAGGCATGAAAAAGATTGTCAGGAGCAATTATCCAGTGCATTGTGCCAAGACTAGTTATTTAAGTATTTATTCACTTTCAGACAGGTTTCACAGCCTCTGAATAACCCCCATGCTGCTAGCAGGCAGCTGCAAAGCTGGTTAAGGTATGTCTACTTACGCTGCAGTCGCATTTTTGACAGACAAGTAGTGCCCATCGCCTTGATGTGTGTCCTTACATTATGTCAGCTTGTTCCATCATGGAGACTCTTTTTATTTTCTTTCAATTAGGAGAACGTCATGGTGCTGAACAGCACCCAAAACCACAGCAACATATTAGCTGTTGTGTATGGTAATATTTTTTTAATTGACTTCTTCTAATTTGCCCCTTTGTTTTTTAGAATACTTCCATTGCCTGTTACCATTTAGATAGCTAATGTTGCATGTCAGAGTTGCTGGGATTACATGGGAGCTGGCACAGTGGTCTTAGCTAGAATAAATGAGTTTTTGATCCAAAAGTACAGTTGCAAATCTGGTTGTTGCTTAGCTGCAGGCGAGTTCTGCATTGCTGGATCTGCTTGAATCAGGTTACAGATGCTCTTCATTTTCTTAAATCATTTCTGCTTTGTCTTAGGACTGTAACATTGGGACATAAAGCAGCTCCCTTTATAGTGCTGTGACCTATAGTTTTTTTCTTGTATATGTTCATGATCTATTTTGTCTTCAGTTTAAGTGTATACACTTGTTCTGCACTAGTCCCTAGCACTATGTTGCTTATTTCCCTGAACAGTTTATCTGTTGTCACTGTCGGGTTGCATTGTTCAGGGCCTGGAGTATTTTCTTCCAGCAGGGTCTCACGTAACCTGGAATCAAAACATCTGTCATCTCCCGTTCATACTGTGATTACGGAGTGATCACATCTGTTTCATAAGTATCCTTACCTCTGCTGTTTCTTGGGTGTGAGTAGGAAAAAAAAAAGAAAGAGTGGAGGGATATTAACACAGCCTAAATTTAGATACCTGACTGTCGATAGAGCCTTTAGTATTCTGACGTTCTTCAAGTAATCAGTGGAAAGAGAAAAATTGCCTCTCTACTCCTCCTGATAAGAAGTCCTGAGGAAAAGCGCAGCCCTTCAGCCTCCTCTCACCTGCTGCTTTCACACGTGCCTGCTCCTTTCCCTTTCCTCTGACTTTTAGCTGTATGGTTAAATTACTGTGTAAAAGGCCAGGTTATATTTTGTAAACCTAAATCAGTTCTTTATTAAAAAAAAAGTGTTGAAGAAATATTTTAACCACAGTAAGTGCTGTAAGCCTGATACAAACACCTGTGTGCATCTTAAATCCTCATCTGAACATTTTCTTCCTCCTCCTCCTCTTCCTTCTCCCTTGGGTTTCTGTGGCAGACACAGCCTGTTAGCTGTCAGCCTCTGCTTCATGGCTGGCACAGCAGAGGTTCCCAAGCTGTGATGTGCCTGTTGCTGGCCAGTTGTGCACAGTGACATCCACATGATACCTCTTACCTGTGACTGCTGAGCCAAGCTGTAGAGTAAGAATGGTCAGCCCAGTCCTTGCTATGGCTGGGACGGTGGTGAGCAATGGGTCCAGGTGTCAGGCTGTTGGGGGGCTCAGCAGAGGCTACGGAGGGTGATAAAAATTATATGAGAGGGTGAAAAGTGGCTTTGGGGGTGCTCTCTGTGACCAGTGGGGAGTGTGGCTGATGGACTTTGGGAAAGGAGGAATGCCATCGCAGGTTGCTTAGGCTGGCACAAAGGTGAGCTCTATTGCTGATGTTAGATAGACATAGATGCTGCTGGTCACTCTAAACAAAGGAATTTCCAGTTAAGACATATATGATCTGGCTTATTAACTTTCTTGAAGTTTATAGGGGCTGATTTACTTTTGCCAACATCCAAGACAGTACACTGTAATCTAGACCTTCACTTTTCTCAGCAGCTGGTCCAACTATCTGAATGAATGCTGTGTTTTATGTAAGTGCTTAACATATGTCTTTTCACTTAAAAGAGAATAGTGATTCAGAAATAGAGGGGGAAAATAGGATGTCAGGGCACAGGTCATTGTTAAAGGTAGCTAAAATGTTTGTAAACACCTTAAGGTGAATGCTGAGCTTTTGCATCCATAATTCCTATTTTGGGGGATAATTTACATAATTTATCTTTTCTGCTCTTAATGATTGATGTTTATTTCCCATTCCAGTTCCATCTTAATGTAGAATCTTTCTGGAGGTATTTTGGGGGGTTATCTTTTTAAAAATCTTTTATTTTTTCTACAATTAAACATGTACTTGTAAAATGTTTCCAAGGTAAGTTTTACTGATGCAGGTTTATGCAAGCATTAGTGCTCTTAGTTATTCTTGAGTTCAGTACAATATAGGATTTAAAATGTATGTGTATCTGGACCTGTGCTTTTATCTGTGTGTGCTTATACATACATGTATGCATTATATCCTTATACACATCCATGTGCATATGTGGATATACATTTGTATACATTTGTATTAGGCAACTAGCACCGGGGACTTGAACTGGCCATTTACGTTCTACAGATGGTGACGTCCTTCTGTAAAGTGTTTATTTTGTTTGCAGGGGGAATTGTTATACCAAAGGCTTAACTTGTGAGGAAATGAAAGGGTTTTATCAGAGAAGAAAGTTATCCTGTGATCAGAGTAGGTAGTGGACTGCCAAGGGCTTCTTGGAAGCAGGAATGAGAGGGAGTAAAGACTTCTGTGCAGGTAACAGTGGCTCACCCTGCAGAGGTTCCCCAGCTAATGCTGACCCATGCGATGTGGTGCAGTGGCTTGGAGAAAGACTCTTTGGGACAACAAAAGCATTATGCTTTCTGCTGTTGTTTCAAAGTGGCTATTTTCCATCCAGTTCAGGAACTGACCTGCTTTCTGTTAGAGCGGACACCTGGCTGATCCATGTTTTTATGCAGGGAGGTGCTTGTCACCTGCAGTGAAAGCAAACCCACAGAGGTCTTGAGTCCATGGCAGTGATCTGAATCTCCCCTGTCCTCACTAACCCTCTCGCCCAAAAAAACAGGAAGGAAGAGAAAAACCAAAACAAAATCAAAAAAACCAAAACCAAAGGTATCTGTAGTTTTGGGTTCATACTTAACAGATTAAAAAAAAAAAACCAAAAAACATGGTTGAAAACTTAAAAAATAATCTTTCTTTTTCTTTTTTTTTTTCATAATTGCAACTTGTTTTATAACATTACATGCAAGATGCCAATGAGTTCTAACTATATGTAGCAGTAGAGTGCTTTGGTACAAAATTAGACTGAAGTTAGATGCCAGTTCCAAAGTGTTTCCTTTGGAAAATTTAATATTAGTTACATAAACTAGCCACTGGTTGTATAAAACTTAAGAAAAATTGGTAGAAGCCCAAAATAAATTGGTCATACCTGGGAGGAAGATGTCCTGTGTTCACAGGTTAGAAATGTTTTACATGCAAATCTCAGCTTGAACTATGGGGAGTGTCTGGATTCTGCATAATTTATAGTATGAGAGAAATTAATTAAAAATGAAGATTCAGAAAGGCCTCCACTGATGCTTCCTGACATTCACCTGTGGAACCTACAGAAACTTTTGAACACTTTCTCTATTCATTTGACTTCCAATCCTACACTGACATTTTCCTCCAACTTTCCATAGTCACCTGGGTTGTGTTCCCAAATTTAGTATGATACAGAATATGCAATGCATAAACCCTCTATTTTATAGCTTTAAGATAACCAATCCTGAGGTAAATTCTATATTCTGAGATACATTTGAGGCTGCCATAAAATATCAAAGATTAAACAGACATTTATTCTTTGTGAAAGTATGGATTTCAATTTCCCTTTTCCCTCTATTTTTTGATGTCACCAATAGATTTTAGTCGTACAACTTAAAACTGCATAGATTTATTTTTACTTACTTGATTGAACAAGTTCATCTCTAATAACAAGTAAGCATGCGGTCAAATGCTCTTATTGTCTCTGATATGAAATCTTAACATAAAAGTTTTGGGTGGTATTCTCTAGCTTTAGATGAGCTAGTACCCACTGAAATATTGCTTACAGTTGTTTTTCTTAACCTTTCTCTTGCTAAACAAATAAAGAGGGTGATGGTTTCACTCAGTATTTTTTATTTAAGTCTGGATTTATCGGTAGCAAGACACAAGTAGTACCTAAGTTTTAAAAAAGTGATACAATGCCAAGCTATACAACTGTGCAGACAATTTGGGTTAATACTGCTGGAGAGAATCCAAGAGTTTCTCCATTTTCTTTTTCTTTACTATCTACAGCTTTATTTTACTTGGTCTCCCCCCTGTTCACATTTGGGTAATTGTAGTACACTAATCATTATGTTACTTTTTTGTTTGTTATTTTGCTTGTCTCCAGTAACTGGCATTACATATGAATTTCTCACTTGATTATTCTTAGAAGTGAGACTCATGTCTCACTTGTTGAAATGTTTGGTGAAATTAAATTTTCCCATCTTTCTCACTCTTACGAAATGACCTTTCTGTCCTAACAGTTTAACCCATGAAAGTAAAATTCATAGTTTTATGTTCTTGGAAAAGTATGGTAGTACATTGATGGAAAAATAAAATATTTAAATTAAATATATGACTAAAATATGTATCAACAAGACTGTCCTTTATTCTTATATTGAGAATCTTACCAGGTAGATAACTATTTTCAAGGTGATTTTTTTGTTTATTTTATTGAGAATCCAAAATCCAATCTGAAAACTTAAATGTTATTTTTGGTGTTTTAAACAGATCTTCATTTGACGGGTAGGGAAAGCAAGGATGCACCCCATGGTTTGAGTTTTTATTGTGCAAATATACTTGTGTTATTGACTGCAAACCATCCTTTTTCAGTGACTGCAGGAAAAGCAAAGGGAAAAATATCTTGAAAGGCAAGATGAAGAATCAAACTGCAGCTCTGTGATTATTTTGACTGTAGATGTCAGATTGTTGAAGTGAGAGAGGAGATGCGTCTGATGCTTTTTGGCTCCATCCATTCTGTCAATTATTTGAAAATTGAGTTTTGAGAAGTTGTTGGATTCTAATATTTTGCTTGCGGTAAAACAGACGAACACAAAGCACTTGGGGTTACTGTAAGTCCCAGTCACCTCCGTCTGTCATAAGCGAAACACTTCCTGACTGAAATGAAAATGAGAAGAAACCTGCCATCTTGCAGATCAGCTGTGCATATTGCTTTTAATAATCAGTAGTAATAAATGGCAGTAATTGGAAGGGCAAATGTATTTCTGACTTTTAGCAGCAGTCAAATTACAGTTGAAAGTATCCTTCCCAGAGGAGTTTTAAGGGAACTTACTATATTTTTCCCAGCTCTTTCATTATTTTGACCCTTTATTCCCTTTTTTTGGATCAAGGCACGTGACTCACCACGAAGTACAAATTTTCTTGCCTTACCCCCAGTGTCTCCTGGTAGTTTAATCCAGTTGAGATGTCACATAGAGCCACCATGGAAGTGCTCAACTGTATTGCTTAATATTTTCTGCCTTTCTTGCTGCCTCTTCAGTGCTCAAGCTATCTTCTGCAGGCACAGAGATGTGACATCAGGTTCTCTAACAGGAATTTGAAGAAGAGGAGCATTTCCAGTGTCTGTCCCCACTCAGCTGGTAGTGATCTGGAGACTCAGATTACTCCAGCAGCTTGTGACAAAGGAGATGGGTGCTTCCCTGTTGTGAGGATAAAGCCATGAAAGTGTGCTGGTGTACATGGTTATATATGGGTGGACTCAAATGCAAGTGAAACCCTTACTTGTTCTTCCAAAAGGGAAAGATTCCTTACTCCTTGTTTTCAGTTCTTCTCAGCATTAAATCACCCAGCATGTAACTGTATCCTTGCTGTGTGACTTCCAAAGCAAGAGTTTATCTTGGCATTAGGCTGAGTGCTGGGTTAAATCTCCAAGGAAGGCTCTCAAACCTTTCTCTTTCTTTCTCTTCGAAGCCTGTGATTGAGGTATAGACTGTAGGCAAGGGGAGGTTAGGGAAGGATAAACAGGGCAAAATAGTTTTGGAGAGGAACAGACATAATGTGGATGGATTCACACAGCCTTGTTCTGTGATTCAGCTTGAAGAAAATCTGATGGGAAGGTGGAGATGCAGGGAATTAAATGTTGGTATTCTTGAGGTTTGAAAGACTTGACTTTTACCTGTTCTCAGATTTGATAGTCTTTCCCTCACACCTTTTGATTGTGTTTCCTCTCTCTAGCAGTGTAATTTCATGGCAGTGGCTATGGCTCCAAAGCTTTCGTTAAAGGAGTTTCCATCTGCAGCTGCTCAGTTCATATATGTTGGTAGGGTTACTGTTAAGCCAGGTGAGTTAACCACAGTGAGCCTGGTGCAGCCTCATAGGTAGCAGTGCAGTGTGATCTGGGGATGTGGATGGAGTCTCAGTGCTCCCTACCCCAAGATCAAAAAAGTACATGTACCCTTTCCAGCTGATAAATCCATTTTCCCCTGTCTGGGGTGTAGTCTTGCACTTAACCTGCTGCTGGTCCTAGGTTCTGATACAGCAGCACATGATGGTCATTCTTCGTTACAAGTGAATTTGATTGCTCTTCGGGAATCTCCAGAAGCTGACTTGTTACTTAATCCCAGGAAAAGGAGAAAGACATAAAAGAGCATACAGCTTTATCTGCTTAACGTTAGCACGAATTAAGATCTCATTTTTTCTCAAAAATGACATGTTTCAGTATTTCTTCCTGAATGCCTCTGGCAAATCCAGGCTAGAAATTTTGCCCAGTGTAATCTTGTGGATAGTTGTGTTCTCACAGTCAGAAGTAAACCAGCATTTTCTCTTCAAACTTCAGTGTGTGTTGCAGCAATTTCCCTGTATTCATGAACTATAGGCTCTCTACAGGGCTGTTGCACACTCAGGAAGGAACAAAGACAAGCATGATTCAACAGCTAGAACATAACATTGGTAGCATCCTGTATGCATCTTTCAAGTCATCACAAAGACATTTTTTGATACCTTTTCCTGTGTTTTATTCGTCACTGGGTTCTTGAGGCTATGATCATTAATTCTAGGCACTGTGAATGTTTGTCCTTGTACATGACTCCCACAGATTCTCCCAGTATGTTTTAATCCTGATTTGAAGCTCTCACCACAGTGACCTTTTGTCATAAAGAAACAAACCTCCATGTAATAAACCATGCCCACTAAAGCAAACTCCTATATGAGCGCCTGGAATTGCAGAGATGAAAGGACTGTATCTTATTCTCAAATGTTTGTATGAACTAAAATTCATCCTATGTGTATTAACAGTAGAAATTTTATTAATTTTATTAATTGTGAGCACAAAGACACGTCTCATTTTGAAAAGCAATAAAAAAATCAATGCCTTACTGATATTGTAAAGCTTCTTATGCACATCTACAAGTCAATAATGTAAAGTCCTAAATCTTTCTTTGAGACATTGCAGAAAGCTTATAGTTGTTTTGGGAGATGGTTCATTTAGATATATAGATATTTAGATATATAGCTTATATAGAGTATTCAATGGCAGTATTGCTATGATACTGTATGTTCAGATGGTGTTTATCAAAGCATCAAGCACTAGAGCTTATTAAAAAATACTATTCTGATTCTTTTCAAAAGCTCTGAAAAAGAAGTCTTGATTTTTGTCGACAAACTCATTTCTTTCAGAAATTTCTGCAAAGCACACCTAACTCAAGAACTTACATGTGAAAACCTATAAACAGATTTATTTTTTTTCTACTGTTGAGTAAGTTTGTTTTACTACACACAAGGATTTATGTGGCATTAATACAGTAAAATAACAGTTCATGTACTGATTCTTCTTCTAATTCAGGTCTGTCCTGGGTTGGGCCCAGGTTAATTATCACCAGCAGCTGCTGGCCCAAACAGTTGGGAGGGGCCACAGCTGGATAAACAACCCAGCCAGCCAATGGGATTGTTGATACTACCCTGAGTCATGCCCCTATATAAGGGGAGGGCTGGGGGAGCGCTTGTTTTGGGCTTGTTTCTGTGTGTAGCTTTAGTGTGGCTGAAGCAGGGAAAGTTGGCATCTCAGGAACAGGTAGCATTTTCCCAGTTTCTATTACTCACTATGTATGTTCTTTCATTAGTATTACTTTTATTACTGTTGTTTAACTTAACTGTCCTTATGTCAAATTCCTGGGGTCTCACCTTTTATTTCTTCCTCCCAATTCCCCTTCCCATCCCACAGGAAGGGGTAGGAAGGTGGTGGAGGAGTGGCAGCGTGGTGTTTAGCTACCAGCAGAGGTTAAACCATCACAAGGTCAAAGAAGTATCTAAGCGTTTATGAGAAATATGGGAGATCTAGGTTGGACACCATTTCTCTTGGTTTATAGCAGGTATTTATGTTTGATTTTCTTGCTCCAAGTTTTTTATTTTTCAGTCTTCTTAAGAAGCTATTTTACCTGAATAAAATAGAATATCATCTATTGTGTATGTTGGCACAAACAAGTTGTCTACTTCAGATGTCCTGACCTTTTCCTTTCTTTAACTTGTTTAACGCATTTGCTAGCAAGCTGAAAGTTTATGTGGAAATAGAGGAAGGAAGTCTTACCAAATTACTGAAAACTATTAATGCTCTTTTTTCAGTGAAAAAACTTGAATGAAATAGAAGATAATATATTATAACATCTTGGGGCAGTTCAGAACATACTATTTGAATTTAACTAGTAAATTAAGGAGCTACTCAAGGTCTAAGACCCAAATTTATCATGTTCAAAGAATATAAATTTAATTAAGCAGTCTGGTCACACATACTCATTTCAAGAGAGTCAAAATATGTTTTTGTAGAATTTTGTCACTTACTGCAGAATTCTAAGCCTTAAAAATGTGGGGGTTTTGTTCTCACTCTTGTAATACTCTTTTGGTTAAATAAAGGGGCTTTAAGGTTTTGTTTGGAGGGGTTTTATTAGCATTTTCAGTACATTCACTATTCCTTGTGACTTAGGTTCTTCACATTATGTATAAGATTTGAGATCTTTAGTAAAGTGTGAGGTCAAAAAGAAGAGAAACTGTTGGAAGACCCGGCCAATTAAGTGCATGAGCTCTTTTAGCATCCATTGAGTAGCTGCTGTGTGTTGCTTTAGCTATATTAAGGACAGAAACAGCTTTAGCAAATGCTGGGCCCTGTGTGAAATCACTATCAAGTATGTACTGGAGATAAACCTTTTGCAGAGGTGGGGGATGCACATGTTCTTGCATAAGACTGTCAAATTTAGCAGTGAGTTGAATAACACCCAAAGAAATTTCATGTGTGGAGAGTAACGCTTCTCTAATTAGCTGTGGAATGCCAAATGATGGGTACTAAACACTGTATTATAGCAGTAAGCAGCTCTGTAACAATGCATTGATCACTACCATCATATTAAAGAGGCTGCTGGATGTGGTGGTCAGTGGTGTTTCGGGGTGTCCCAGATCTCTGTTGAAGCTCAGACTGTTTCTGTACTACTTTGGCTATTTTACAAACCTTTGAAAATCAGCTGTCTTCTGTCAGACTGAAACATGTACTGATTTTTGGGTGATCTTCATAAAAGAGAGCATAATAAAAATAGAAAACAGTTGAAATGAGTATACTAAATCAGCCACTTCCTCTGTCACATCTCTGTTGCATGAAATGCACTTGTCATGGAAGGTATTAACACTTGTGCCTTGCTCATCCTTTGCCAACATTTTCTTTATATGATTGCTTTCATTGAGTTTTTCAGAGCAAGCAGACCTGTAGGTTCACCCGTACTGGACAATAGGTTTTTTTGTTGTGGTTATGGTGTTTTCCAATGCCAGATTCATATGATGTTGTCACTTGTAGTTCACTACATATTAACTGAGGCACTCTGTGTTTACCGGAAGTTGTTTCATTTTGAAAGGGGATGAAGAGGATAAAAGTTCACAAATATTCATTGAACAGTCTGCAGATGTTTCTGATTTCTTTTTTTTTTATTTCACACTTTGACCAGCAGCTCAAAGATTTAACAACCTTGCTAAAAGCCAACTCAGACTGGCATGTAAGAAGCCAGCTGTGGCCAGTGGATAACACTTAGACTTATACTGACACTGACTTGCTCCCAGCCAGCTGCTTTGTCCCCCACAGCATCCTCCTGGAGAAGCTGATAGCACATGGCCTGGACAGGTGCACCCTTTGCTGGGTTAAAAACTGGCTGGAAGACAGGGCACAGAGAGTGGTTGTAAATGGTGCCACATCCAGTTGGTGTCTGGTGACTAGTGGTGTACCCCAGGGTTCAGTACTGGGCCCAGTTCTATTCAGCTTCTTTATTGATGACCTGGATGACGGCATCGATTCTACCCTTAGAAAATTTGCAGATGTCACTAAGTTGGGGGGGACTGTTAATCTCCTGGAAGGCAGGGAGATGTTGCAGAGGGACCTGGACAGGCTGAGTCCATGGGCTGAGGCCAATGGGATGAAGTTCAACACAGCCAAGGGCCGGGCCCTACACTTTGGCCACAATAACCCCAGGCAGCTACAGACTGGGAGATGAGTGGCTGGAGAGTGGCCTGGTTGAGAGGGACTTGGGAGTGCAGGTTGACAACCAGCTGAACATGAGTCAGCAGTGTGCCTAAGCGACACAGAAGGCCAATGGGATCTTGGCTTGTATCAGGAATAGTGTGGCCCACAGGATTAGGGATGTGATTCTCCCCCTGTATCTGGCACTGGTGAGGCCTCACCTCGAATACTGTGTGCAGTTCTGGGCCCTGCACTTCAAGAAGGATATTGAGGTGTTGGAGCAGGTCCAGAGGAGAGCGACAAGGCTGGTGAAGGGACTGGAGGGAAAATCTTATGAGGAGTGGCTGAGGAAGCTGGGGCTGTTCAGCATGAAGAAGAGGAGGCTCAGGGGAGACCTTATCACTCTCTACAACCTACCTGAAAGGTAGTTGTAGGCAGGTGAGGGCTGGACTCTTGTCCCAGGCAACCAGTGACAGGATGAGAGGACATGGTCTGAAGCTGCGCCAGGGAAGGTTAAGGTTAGATATTAGGAAGCACTTCCTTACGGAAAGGGTCATTAGACACTGTAATAGCCTGCCCGGGGAGGTGGAGTCGCCATCCCTCATGGTGTTTAAGGAAAGATTGTATGTGGCATTTAGTGACATGGTCTAGCTAGGTTGCGTGGTGTCAGGTCTTAGGCTGGACTTGATGGTCTCAAAGGTCTATTCCAGCCTCAACGATAATTCTGTGTAAGCTGTGTGGTGTGGTTGTCATGCTGGAGGGAAGGGATGCCATCCAGAGGGACGTGGACAAGCTCAAGAAGTGAACCTCAGGAGGTTCAACAAGGTCTAGTGCAAGATCCTGCACCTAGGTTGGGGCAATCCCAAGCACAAATACAGGCTATGCAGAATATGGATTTTAAAGTAGTCCTGAGGAGAAAGACTTTGGGATGTTAGTTGATAAAAAGCTCAACATGAGCCAACATTGTGTGAGTGCAGCCCAGAAAGCCAATCATATCCTGGGCTACATCAAAAGAAGTGTGGCCAGCAGGTTGAGGGAAGTGATCATGCCCCTCTACTCCACTCTCATGACACTCCACCTAGAGTACTGCATCCAGCTCTGGAGCCCCCAACACAAAAAGGACATGGACCTGTTGGAATGTGTCCAGAGGAGGACTACAAACATGATCAGAGGGCTGGAAGACCTCTCTTCAAGGACAGGCTGAGGGAGTTGGGGCTGTTCAGCTTGGAGAAGAGAATGCTCCAGGTGGACCTTATTGCAGCCTTACAGTATCTGAAGGGGGCCTACATGGAAGGGACATTTTACAAGGGCTTGTAGTGATAGGATGAGGGGTAATGGCTTTTAAGTGAAAGAGGGTAGATTTATATTAGAAATTAAGAAGTTCCTCACTGTGAGGGAGGTAAGACATTGGAACATGTTGCCTAGGGAAGTTGTGGATGCTTCATCACTGGATGTGTTCAAGACTAGGTTGGATGGGGCTTTAAGCAACCTGGTCTAGTGTGAGGTATCCCTACCCGTGGCAGGGGTGTTGGAACCAGATGATATTTAAGGTCCTTTCCAATCCAAACCATTCCATGATACCATGACATTCTTATTACGTCTCAGATTCAAATGAGGAATAGAAGTATATTTTAATGTCATTAAAGAACTTAAAAAAAATCTGTCATGTATTAAATGGACCCTAAATCACTCCTACTTTCCCTAAAGTTGTGAGGTGGTAGGCCGTAGATGCAGAAAGCCAGTTCTGAGTAACATATTTTGTTTACTGTTCAGTGTTTAAATTGTAATATGAATTCTGTATTCAAGCCTGGGCTAAGTCATTATATTTAGCTTAGTTAAAGTAGAAGTTAGCAGATATGCTTTTGCAATTTTTTTAAATTGCTCTGATCAGTTTAGAATGCCTATCAAAGCAGGCACTTATTACATATATAATGTATGTATGCAAATAATAGATACAGGTAAAAAAGTGATCCTGCACTGACTGAAATAGGTCAGTTTGTTCATTAGTAGGCTACACCAAATTTCTGCACGTTAAGTAGTGAAAGAAATTCTTTCAACTTTAAGCCAAAATGTAGTTCATGAACAAAATGCTGTTATCTCAGTTTCTTAAAAAGGCATGAAATGAACAACCAAATAAGGTGTACATTTGAACAAGAAACATTTTCCAAATACGTTGCATTTAAATGTGTTTTTAAGCAGAATTAATTCACAGTTATTTTGATGGGGTTTTTTTGTTGTTGGACTGCACTAATGAGTTAATGCTGTAAACTTTATGCAGTATATATTTATACAGCTGAATGCTGCGGTCTACCCCTCTTGCTGGAAAAACTTTTATGTGACTGCATGGTGAAATAAAACTGAGAACTATTAGAGTTAAATGTAACCTGATGAGGAAAAAATAGGTACAAGCAGTATGAGTTTTGTGATCCTGTTCACCCCATTACCATCCAAATTGTGGTTTGGGACCAGAAGAGATCATCTATTTTGAGGGTCATGGGAAGACAGCATTTAATTTGATGGGGATGTTTTCTGAAGAGGATTGAAAGTGTGGCCTGAAGGAAATTCTGAATTAGAGTTCAATTTCATTGCTAAATTACCCCTGAAAGTACGTTTAAAAGACTTCATGTCATAAATGATCAGCTTATGACATCTGATCCAGGGCCATTCAACCCACCTCTGTTTTTCTCAAACAGGTACTTTATAGAGGGGATAGCTAATTTATATGTGGACATAAATGACTAGCCCTAATTCTCTAAAGTGCATGGTTTGTCTAGATTTCATCACAACAGCAGATTGCATCCAGATCAACGTTTTGTTTGTTGTACAACTACAATAGCTCTGTTTTATTGTGGGTTTACCCTAATTTTCTCCATGTATTTTACTTGGCCTGTTACTGTCTTCAGATTTCTAATTTTGTCCTCTCCCCTTTTCCTCAGTTTCAGCTTGTTAGTTGTGGTGATGAGATGCATTAAGTCCCAGGTAGCCTGTTCCTTCCTCCGTGCCTGGCTGGAGCATCTCCACAGGCAGGTAGTGATATGTAGGGGGTGGGAGCAGCTCCTGCTACAGGTAAAAGAGGCATCAATCATCACAATAAGAAAATGTCACTTTTTCAGATCTTGAGAGCTGCCTCTTGTGCTGAGTTTAAAGAGGAGAGAAGAAGTTATGAGGGGAGTTTCTCCTGTACAGAAATTCCTTAACCGGTATCTGGCTTCTCTGTTGTGGAAATGAAACCAACTGTGTTGACAGCACACATCATCTACCCTTCATATCTACTTAACTGCCTTTATTCATGTGTTTGCCAATCAGTCAGCAAGTTGGGTAAAATTCACAATGAATGTATAAAGCTGCCTTGAGACAGAGCAGGAACTTTCTGCTTTTTGCCAGCAGTGAGAAAAGGGATCATTGGAAAGTGTGAATTCTTTCTGAATGCACTCTTGTATGATCTCCTTACAGTTCTTTGGTGATTTCTTTTTTAATCTTCTCATTGTAAACTGGGCATTTAACCCATTCCATTTGCCTTTCTGTAAGTCATCAACATTTTCTCTAAATTCAGAATACCTTGTGTCCAAAGGCTGTTTTTATTCTGTAAAAAGTAGTTAATATATGGCTCATATATCAAAAAGATGGACACACATCTCCAGAGTTAAAATTGTGTGTCTGTATATACATAAATTTAAGTATTTTCAAATATCAAGTCTTAGATCTTTTAAAAGCTCATGTTTCAACTAGCAGATTGTCAAATCACATCAGTGTGGTGTCCTATGTGGAAAAAGTAGATGAATTTATGTGAAATAAATGACAAGTTTTGTTTTATAGCACAGGAGAACAGACTGCAAATGTAGACAGTAAATACCTCGGAACACAACTTGTGTCACTTGTCTGGATTAAGGCATGATCCTTCCCTTCCCACCCCTCTGAGATGGCTTTAACTTGATTCAGTGCTGAATTCTCTAGAAGTACTTAAGATTTTTTTTTTTTTCCCCCCTGGTGTTTCATAATGTTTTATAGATCACAATTGGGAACTATTTCTATATCTTTATAAAACACATGCTTATCTTTATTTTAGATTTTTGCTTGATGAATTCACTGTTGAAATATAGGAAAAAAGTACCTGATCTGATATAGTCAAGACTCATGTAAGGCTACGGGCTCTGTACGCTGTTACACCGACCAAACATGAAGTCAGTGAAGCAGCCTTTTGGGCTCAGGTTTTGTAAAGATTCTACTTTCTTCCTCTTGTTCTTTCCCTTGTTTAATTTTTTTTTTTTAAAGTAGGTTGTTTTTTACATCTTCAGTACATAGATCTCTCTGACTATATGCTTCTCCTTCCTTAGCATGCATTGCTTGATACTGCTGAACAGTTAACAAAAGTGTATGTTACAATTTCTGATTTCATGTTCCTTTTTTTTTTTTTACGTATCTGAAGTCTTTCTGGATTTTTTTGGTTTGTTGTTTTGTTGTTCTTGTGGTTTGTTTTTGTTGTTGTTTGGATTTGTTTTAATGTGATCTGTTTTGGCTTTTTTTTTTTTTTTTTCCCCTAGATATCTTAGCTGGTTTGCATGAATGCTCTGGTCTAGTGCAACATACGTCGTGGATTCAGTGGAGACTTTTAAGGGAACTTGCAATAACT
>WTSP01018444.1:63141-84897 GCA_025331215.1 Actenoides lindsayi | reverse complement strand
CCTTCCTTCCTTCCTTCCTTCCTTCCTTCCTTCCTTCCTTCCTTCCTTCCTTCCTTCCTTCCTTCCTTCCTTCCTTGGAAGGAGGCACTCCAGGCCAGAAGATGACATAGTGATCACCCACAGAAGAGCAAGGACAGCCCTAAAAACTGCACCCCATGGTTGACCCATGCTGGACAAAGAATGAAGTTAAGCCTAGGGAAAAGGAAGGAAACGTGTTTCCTTATGTTTTTGTTTAATTGCTTATATCTTCTTTTCTCTATACCTGAATCACTAATTAAATATTTATGTTAGTTGGAAGTAACTGAAGTTAAGTAAAATTTCATGAGTCAAGACTGCTTTTCTTGCACCAACCACACAGGAGCATTAAGAACAATAGAACAGAAATCTCATGATTGTCATAGCTCCATCAGCAAAAAAAACAAACAAGCAAACAAACCCCAAACAAAAAAATAAACCAAAAAAAAAAACCAACCCAGAATTAAATTGACATCAAAGGAAACTGCATTACACTGAATTCTTCACCTATCTATCTACCTTTCCATCACTGTAAATGAATCAGAAAAATGCTGTCTGGAATGGACTTTCAGTTGTTGCTGCTGCTGCTGGGGAGAGCTTCAGTCCCACTTGCCAAAAGGGACAGCCTATTTATGCAAATCTGTGTTAGTTCAGGCACTGCAGTCCTCACTTTTGATAACATCCTCCACTGGGCTGCTGCTGTACTCAGCTATAAGAGTCTATTTTGTGAACAGAGGAGCTGTTTTTCTATATGTTTAATAAAATTTGGAGGAAAGGAATCGCATTTGTGCATTTTAAGATCCACAGAAGGCTTTTCTGATGACACTGAGAAATCCTCTTGCTCCCTACATCCTTTTCCAGACAATATTCTTCATATCTGAGGGCTTCCCCTACCTCTGCTCCATTTCCAGTTCCCCATTTGATTTTTGTAAACTCTAACAATTTAAATGCTTTCATAAACATAAAGCATTTTATAATATTTTAAAATGTTTTCTATGTATTTATGTATTTTATTAATAAAGAGAAAATATATTTTAATTTTTTTTTTTTGAATGTGCTAATTAATCTATGACTTGAAAAAAAAACCCAACAAACCTTCATAAATATTTAAGGGGCTCTGCAGACCTTCATGTCAACTCATTCTCTGTTGCTGTCTATGAATATTAAGAGTCTCCCAAGTAGTCTTTCCCCTTTAGAAAAATGAAGACATTTCTAACCATAAAATTTCATTCTGTGTATCTTGCTTGGGTGTAATGTTGCCTGCACAGACACTATGAAGGAAGTGCATCATAAATCAAGGTTTCATTGCATATGACAAGTCATCAAGTGTTAGCATACTCATATAAGTCCTGTTACAGAATCACAAAATCACAAAATGTTAGGGATTGGAAGGGACCTCCAAAGATCATCAAGTCAATGATAAGCTTTTTGTTCTACACTGTTAATTAAGTGAATAGCTGCTATGTGAAAATTACAAATTTAGCAGGATATGGGAAGTGCAGACAGAACACAAAATTAATTATATTCATAGACACAAAATGGATTAGTGATTTTAAAATAGGTAGTGGTACAGATTATCTTTCTTGAACCATAATTACGAAAGCAAGAAAGAAAAGTCAAGTTGTCTGATACCCTACTCAATGACTTCAGCTTCTGTAGATAGGTATCATCAGCTTGTTATGTTAAACACCTATTATTTTTTTTTCTCTTTGCTAGATAAACATAGCAGGAATATTTAAATATGATATCTTGATAGGGCATATGCTGAGAAGATTTTCTTATTTTAATGGAGGAATGCATTTTATTTGTCTTTTCTATACAATAAATTCATTCCTTTCTACTTGTCTTTCATACCTTCTTCATCTTTAAAAAAAAAAAAAAAAAGAAAAAAATTCTGTTAAGATAAATTTGTCTATAGTAGAATATTTGATTTATCAATTTATTTCAATTGCCAAGTTCAAATTGGAAAAGATATTCTATTTAAAGTCATAAGTATTTAACTCTATTATTAATTTTACTAGTAAAGTATTTTTATGAGTAAAAATACCTGAATAAGTGATCTATAAGCTGTACGTTATGTATTAGGTTTCCATTGAAGTCCTAAGACACTTTACGTACTTGAATGGTTAAAAGAGATTTTTAAAATTTAATGCATTTTGAGCCTGTGTGGCATTCACATAACTAAAGCATTAACTGATAATTTATTCATTACACAACTTACAAGAAGTATTGAAAACATGGGTGACTATTAATTGCTTTACAGCAGGCAAGCTGGTATTACCTGAAGTCTTTCTGATCTGCTTCTTAGTACTGTGTAAATACCACTCACTGATCAAATGTTTTGATTTACTGGAATAAAATGGAAGCACTGGTCATTCAGCCAGATTTCAGCAGCCAAATTCATGTTTTGTTTGGTTTGGGTTTTTTTTCAGAGACTACCCTACACTGAGGCTTATGTAAAGATGAAAAAGTCTTGCTCATCCTGCTCTCAAACCCAGCCCTGAGAGTCTATTTCCTAACATTATGGGTAACCTTGATAAGTTATTGGAAGTTTCAGTTCTCTATCATATTACTTTAGAAGGTTTAGAATGTTGTCTTACCTTGCCTTGTTCTAAGAGTTTCTCATGATATACAAGTTCAAATTTTTGTTTAGTTTTTGCATATTTCTTCATAAATCCATGTCTCAATGAATAATCACAATGAAATCAAATTATTTTGTTACATTTCTAAGAAAGTTATGTACTTCTGAATGCATATGGAATGGGATGACACTTTTTAGTAAGGTCAGATCAAGTCTTTTGCAGGTAATTTTCACATAGATTTAATGATTATAGAAAAAATGTGCCAGCTAGGCCATGTTCTGCTGTGTAGGTAGGGGACAGAATCCATTTGAAACCAATTAACGTGTTCTATGATTAAGCTAAAGTCAGCAGTGTGGCATGGGACATAAGCAAGAGGAAAGCATTATTCTGGATATTTGTCTCATATCAAACTCCACGATATCTGCAGGAACAGGAAAAATGTTGCTTGACTTTTTGATGAATTCTTCCTTAAGCATTTATGTGAACTGATAACACTAGTACAGGGTAACATTAAGTCCCACCCACTGCAATCCCCATGTGTAAATCCTTAAATGATATGCATAATTGCATCAGCTCCCTCTCAACAAACACACTATTCTTGGGTCTGGAGCTTTACCTAAAAACAAACATGGGCCTTAGCCTGCCCGTGTTGGTTCGGAAGATGAGGAAAGATATGGTACACTAAAAGGAAGCTTTCAATGTGATATGCTCCAAAACTCCAGACCATCCTGGAACAAAGGAAGTACAAGAGAGGTGGGAGAAATATTTTAAAAAAATACCTGTACACACATATACACAGATAAGCTGAAATTTAGAACTTTAGAAAAGAAAGGTACCTTGGTCGTGGATACCAATGATATAAAGAGCATAGCTGTACTTTCAAACTTAAAATACCTGAATTCACTTTGACTTTTACTGTACAACAAAGACTTAAACTGAAGGTATAGTAAAAAGGTACACCTCTCTAAGTTCTAGTTTAATCTCTCACATCTTTTTTTTTTTCCTTATCAAATAAAAATGCAGTCTCTTCAGCTTTTATTTTTAAAATAGCATAAAATATAGACTGATATCACAAGTATGTCACCCGCATTTATATGTCATTCAGTCAAAACAAATTGTATACATACCTAGATATTTTGTACTCAGACTTATTAGTGAAAGGACAGAAACAAAGAATTCTTTCAGAAGTGGCATAAAACAAATAATCACACTTAACCAAAGCTTTTATGCAATATTATTAAGCTCCAATTAATTTTGTTCTGAATAACTAGATAGGCCAAAATTTCCCAGATGATGAAAGATGAAGTGCTATTCAGGGTGTGCATAATATATGTGTCTGTCTCTTGATACGTATAAACTTATTGCAAGTGTTTCCAAATTCCTTTGTGCTATTATAAATAATTTTGTCATTTCTAGCTAAAGGAAAAAGTAAAGGCCAATAATAATAGAGTGCTGAGCTCATGAAATTAAAAACTAGTAGGTTGTACAGCTCTTAATCTTGTTAAAGCATTTGGTCTTAACAGCTGGTCAAACATCCTAAACCATTTTTATCAGATTTCTCAGTTGATAATGTTCATAATTTCTCTTAGATATGATGATAGATTGCATATCAGTTCTCAGTTGTTCTTGATTTGTGACAGTTGCCTGTTTGGGTGTTTGGTTTTGACCTGGGTTTTTTTGTCCCTTATAGTTAAGCAGAAACTGGCAAGAGTAATTTCCGCAGGGGGAAGTGAAAAGTTAATAAGACAATTCAACCTATACACGTTTTGATGCTCACAATGCCTACAGAATAGTTATCTGCTTTTGTTGCAATAATTATCAAGTTGAAGAATTATATTTGTTTAATTTAATGCATATTTTTACAAGTGTTTTGATTTTTTTCGCGTTTTAAGGATCATAATTGAAAATAAATAATTGGTCACAGTTCGTACCATATAAATACTATTTAACTACTATCAATATTACTATTTTTTTCAGACCAGTTCTGCACAGGAAAGGTACTTTTTTATAGAAAAATAAATAAATAAATTTAATTGCACATATTTAGTTTTTAAAAGCAGTGATGACTAGCTATCAGATTCTAGGATGCAGAAATGCTTGAGTTCATGTTACTTCAGTCTGAAAATTTCTACAATTGACAGCCAATATCTACTGTTCATAAATTATTTTGAGGCTTGTTTTTTTTTTTTTCATTTAGTCATTTTACTGTCCACAGGCATTAACCCTTTCCTTTAAAAAAAAATAATTTTCCTTTGTCCATGACTTTGAGACATTTTTGTGGGGATTTATTTCCCAGAAAAAAATCATAGAAACCATTCAGTTTAGATTTCTAAGTACATCATTAAGGCTGCTGGCCTTTTTGAGTTTTACTTTCTCCTATCCTGATAGTATGACCTCAAAGTTAACCACTGTGTTTTGACACTAGACTGTTCTAGGATGAGTCACTGGAACAATTACACATTTGTTCCTGGTATTTAAATTGCTTCTTTGACAAATTCCTTTATCCAAAGAAGGTATGAAATCCAGGGAAGATCAAACATTTAACCATAGAAGGAGAGCCATCTATTTGAAAAGTAGTAAAGTGATAGCTGAATGTCTAGTTTTATAGTCAGTATGGATTTAGTAAAGCAGTGGTAGTCACTGGAGTAGAAAAGCCAGCCAATTATAAACCAAGAATCAAAAATTAAACCAAATAATTAATACATATTTTAGCTTAAGTAAAAAAGAAATGCAGGAAGATAATAAAAATAGTAAAAAAAATTGCAAATAGGGACTACTACTTACTACTTATTTACCTTCAAAGCAGAACAAAGCAGCCTGTAGGTATCTGTGTGGAAGTTACAAAAAAGAAAAAAAAAACAGAGAAGGAAAAGGAAATTGTCATGATCAAATTTCTAGCTGTATCGTCATCCTCCTCTGGCCCTCTCCAGTTATAACAACACTGTATTCAAAAACAGCAATCAGATATATGTGACTCTTGTGGCTTATGTGCACCAAAGTGGCCTAATGCTCTGATTGGTGTATTTTGCATATCTCCTGAGTACATACGGAAGATATGTTCTCACAGCCTGCAGGAAATCTTTGTGAAGATGACACCAGTTTAATATGAAGTGTGATGGCGTGAGACCCTACAGCAGGATTTAGGTGCTCCCTATATCACCACACCTGTCCTCAGCATGCTGGACAGGCCTAATATCAGGATTCATGCATTCAGGTAAACTTAGTGAATTTGCTTAAGTTTAGTCTTAGCCATAAGCCACAGTTACCTATAACTCCATGTTGGTTATTAACAAGAACTTAAAAAAAAAAAAAAAAGACATGTCACATTTTCAAAATTGCTGGACATGGAATTTCTCATGATGTGTTGCAGGTCTAACTATATTATTCCATTCAAATATACTATATATGCAGAAAAGTCCTTTATCATACAACTAGGTTCTTAGTGCAGTTCATTGTCACTGTTCAAGTCGCACTGACAACATAACCGCAATTTTTTTCTAGCACTTTTTGCCTGTTTCATCTACGGACAGTGTCCTTAACTTGTTTTTCTGATTGAGGTTGATTTTTCCAATTTCTTCTTTTGGAAATGACAGCCAGAAGAGTGCAGAATTGTTTCCTTTTAAATATTGCTACAAGTAATATCTAGAGTAAGAAGATTGGTGGAAATCGTACATACGACAGGAGGATCATTAACAGTGAAGTCAGGGTAAATCTTTAATGTGCACTATCTTAGATTGCTTATATTTACTTATACCATCTTAAACTAGAAAATTCTGCATATTTTCAAAATGTCTAGCTACATGACCATGCTTACTTAGTAATAAGTTTCTCCTATATAGTTTTCATGTTCCTATTAAGAAACCTAAACAGATTTTTGTTACACTGCAGTGACACATTGACTGTCACTCTAGTCTTCAAAAAGGGCAAGAAGGAGGACCTGGGTAACTACAGACCAGTCAGCCTCACCTCCATACTCGGAAAAGTGATGGAACAACTTATCCTTGGTGCTGTATCTCGACATAGAAAAGACAAGGGTGTCATCAGGAGCAGTCAACATGGTTTTACTAAGGGGAAGTCATGTTTGACCAAACTGATAGCCTTCTATGAAGAACTAACCAGGTGGATAGATGATGGTAGTGCAGTGGACGTGGTCTATCTTGATTTCAGTAAAGCATTTGACACCATCTCCCACAGCATCCTTGCAGCTAAACTGAGAAAGTGTGGTCTGGATGATCAGGTAGCGAGGTGGATTGTGAACTGGTTGAATGAAAGAAGTCAGAGAGTTGTGGTCAATGGGGCAGAGTCTACTTGGAGGCTTGTATCTAGTGGAGTCCCTCAAGGGTTGGTACTGGGGCCGTTGCTATTCAATATACTAATCAATGACCTTGATGAGGGAACAGAGTGCACTCTCAGCAAGTTTGCTGATGATACGAAACTGGGAGGAGTGGCTGACACAGCAGCAGGCTGTGCTGCCATTCAGCAAGACCTAGACAGCCTGGAGAGTTGCGCAGGGAGAAATCAAATTAAATACAACAAGGGCAAGTGTAGAGTCTTGCATCTGGGCGAGAATAACCCCATGCATCAGTATAGGTTGGAGAGTGACTTGTTAGAAAGTAGCAGAGGGGAAAGAGACCTGGGGGTCCTGTTAGACAACAGGATGACCATGAGCCAGCAATGTGCCCTCGTGGACAAGAAGGCCAATGGCATCCTGGGATGTATTAGAAGGGTTGTGGTTAGTAGGTCGAGGGAGGTTCTCCTCCCCCTCTACTCTGCACTAGTGAGACCACATCTGGAATATTGTGTCCTGTTCTGGGCCCCTCAGTTCAAAAAGGACAGGGAAGTGCTTGAAAGAGTCCAGCGCAGAGCCACAGAGATGATTAAGCGAGTGGAGCATCTCCCTTATGATGAAAGGCTGAGGGAGCTGGGTCTCTTTAGCTTGGAGAAGAGGAGCCTGAGGGGTGACTTCATTAATGTTTATAAATACATAAAGGGTGAGTGTCAGGAGGATGGAGCCAGGCTCTTCTCCGTTATGTCCAATGATAGGACAAGGGGCAACAGGTGCAAGCTGGAGCATAAGAGGTTCCGCAGAAACATAAGGAAAACCTTTTTCACTGTGAGGGTCACTGAGCTCTGGAACAGGCTGCCCAGAGGACTTATGGAGTCTCCTTCTCCTGAGACATTTAAACCCCACCTGGATGCATTCCTATGTGACCTGCTCTAGGTGGTCCTGCTCTGGCAGGGGGGTTTGACTAGATGATCTTTCAAGGTCACTTCCAATCCTTAATAGTCTGTGATTCTGTGATCCAATATCAAAGAAGTTAATAAAAGCTTCTTGAGACTGAGCATGGATTTACAGCAGTATTTATTCCATCTTCACCAGACATATAAATTTGTGCATGACTTTTGGCTTTGAAAGTATCCTATGTATAACATACATGTTTACACCTTATCCCCAAACTTGTTTTACACTGGAGTCAAATATATCAGTGTCTGTCTCTCATCATTTAGTTAATCTCAAAGAGTCAGTTCAGAGATGAATTTTCTACTGCTACCATTACTTCCAGTACCTAAATCTTACAACCAACACAGCAATTTGCATGATTTTTCCACTAAATCAGATGCTGGATTGCTTCATATAATCTCAGTAGCTAACTTTTCTATCCCTACACTGAAAAATAGCTGAGAAAAAGCTCAAACAAAAATCTTTTAGTTTTTCTAAGGGTTTTCTAAAGCTTTTATCTACCAGACAGATGATTTGGATTAGAGACATGCAGTAAATGGAGTAGACTCCTGACAGAACAGATGCATCAGCTTTTCCATAAAGATACTTCACTTATGTGGCACATGACAGCATTCAAATGAAACATATAAATAGACCCAAAAAGTGTTGCACGGAACAACCAGATCTGGTTATATATGGCTTCTACTTGGACATTTCTTCTTTACTTCACCTGCTAAGTAGTAAATTTCTATCTTCTTTTTCTAAAAATATTGAGACAGAATGATCCTATGAAATGTTTTTCTAACAGAAGTATTTCCCAGACATTCTCGAATTAATATCCAACAGACATGACACTCCAATTATTCACTGTTCTTGGAAGATTGTGAGTGTGACTGAATGGCCAGTCTTTGACAGCAAACTGTTTTCATGTGTACTTAAGTCATGTGAACTAGATACAATATCACAGATCTCTAGAATTCAGAAGTTTTTTTCTGCATTTTTGAACATCTAGAAACCTGAGATGGTTTTTCTGGCTGCATTGTCTGGAATTTTAGAAAAGAATTTTAAGAATTCTTACAAGTTCTTAAGGCAACTTGTCAATACTTTATTAAATATATATATTATAATAATAATGTGAAGTTCTTGAAATTTAAAAAATTTGGGGGGATGGGGAAACTGCCATTATAGAGTCAAAAGCTTTCCATAAGGATACCTGGAAAAGTGTCTATTCTCCTGGGAAGAATGATTCACAGTGAACTTGAAGACATAATTATGAGTTGTAGTTGCGAAGTTCATAACACCATTAGGAATAATCCTAGAAGATTCAGTCACAAGATAACAAAACATGGATAACCAAAAAAACCACAAAAACAACCAACCAAAAAAACAACCAAAAAAAGGAACAATTTTCACCTATATTCATCATAATCCATATTTATTTTCTCTTTGATCCTTTATTTTACAGTTTTATGTTTGGGTTGTTTTTTTTTTTTTTGTTTCTTCAAACTCATATTATCCTTTCTGTCAGCAAGTGTTTACTCTCATCTCTTCCTTTAAACATCACCCCCATCCTTTCTGAGGGCTCCCTAACTTTTTCTGCCTTCTTTCAACTTTCCCTTTCTGTTTCCTTTACTTTTTCTCTGCTAAATCTTTAGCCAACCACTTTGCAAGTCACCCAACTGTGCATATTCCTCACTTTGAATTCATTGTAGCTGGAATATTTCCCAGAACCTGTGGGTGTATGGATGTGTTTATAGAAAGGAAAGGAGTGAATGAGCTCAGTATGTTTTAGAAGAAATGCCAGTTCTTTTTTTCAATATTTCAGCATCCTGTATCAGAGACAGTAACAATTAGCTTTCCTTAACAAATGGGAAGCCACTTGGTTACTGAGATCTTCAACATGAAAATAGTGTGTAACTGATAATTCTATCTCTTTTAGCCAATAATTGCTTTGCACACCACAAAAACTTGTGATCAACTTACTGTGTGTATGAGATTGCTCATAACTTCTTGCTTGGTTGTTTGATCCCTGAAACATCCTCGTTCTTACATATCGTTTTTTGTTTTAAAGTAGTGAACTCATCAACAAAAAATAAAACCTAGTTCTGGGGGTTTAAAAAGCAAAAATTCTGTGGTTCTGACTATTGCTCAACAGTCTAATAGCAAACTACTTCCTTAAAAGTTTGGTCTGCTCAAACTTGTGCTTCTGTTCTTTCACATATTTGGCCAGCCCATGCAAGTCAAAAATACACTGGGGAAGGGAGACTGTCTGCTTTCTGTGACATTATCTAGAGTATAAGGCTAGCCATCAAATACACTCATTTATCCAAATAATAGAGACATTTGCAATTCTCCTTGTAAATTATGATAAAGTAGATGCTGACAGAGCAGCATGGGAAGGGATCTCTCATCGCTTATGGAATATTTTAAAGGTTTTATCAAGTTTGATCAGCTATTCCAATCCATTTATAACTAATAATTTCTATTTCTTAAAATAGACTCTTTCCTCTACACCCGTAGCTGGTAAACAATTAATACTAAGACACAGTTAATGAGGTTTTTGCATTTACTGGGAAAATTGCAAACCAGAAAATGCTACCTTCAATCTAGCCATTAAGTTATGTGTGTTTCTACATGCGTATTCGTTTTGTTTTCCTTTGTTACTTTCTTTGTTAATGTCCATAATTGGTTTTGTCTACATTATTTAACATGAAAATTATTGCTATGTAACATGACTGTAAGAGATAGCTACTGATTTTAAACATTTGTAACAAGCTTTTTTTTTCCTAAGCATTACATTTTTACAAAGAGATAGTAATCATAATATGAATTGTGCAAGATAAGCAGTCTAAATTCATGAAAAGAAGAAATCACAAAAATAGTGTTTTCTTTAAAAAAATGAAGCCATTGTTAAACAATCTTGGCTATTAGCACAGTAATACCTTCCATTTATTAGTCTTGAAAAACTAGTCTGGGAGCAAGGCCGTTCAAATTTATGCATATCCAACCCCATAACATAACCAAGCAAGCATACATAGTCCAAAAAAGTTCTTCTGATAAGTATTATCCCTACACTGAAATACATCCACATTGCAATTTCCCAGTGTATACATATGTGCAATTTATATAGCCACTATTAAGTGGTGTTTAATTGTGGTATTTTCTTAATTATTATTACATTAACACACATATTTAGGGGAAAAGGTTATGAATTTCTATAACGAGTTGAAAAGAAACAGGCTAAGTTTTCTTGATGCTTTACTTTTAAGATGAGTTCAAATTCAGGTTCAGCTGTAACTAAAGCCTTTCTGTATTAGATAAAGAGACATTCAATAACTGGCTAAGTTCATCCCCACCATTTCTAACCAGTTCACACTGACAGAAAGAAATACAGCTGGGATACTGGTAAAGGCTGATATTGTCTCAAGAACATTTCTGTAACTAAAAACCACCACGTTCAATTGTCAAAACAAAAAATCAAAACAAACATAAACAAACAAACAAAACCCACAAGAAATGGAAAAAAACACAACAAACCAAACTCACAAAAAATGGAAAACAACCAGCCAAACCAACCAAACTAACAAAAAAGAAAAAACAAACTGAAAACACAACAAACCAAATGCACAAAAAAAAACCCCTCACCATCCTACTACAGAATGTCCCCAAGTGCATCATCTACACATTTTTTAAATACCTCCAGGGCTAGTGTCTCTACCGCCTCCCTGGTCAGACTGTTCCAGCACTTGGAAGCAGGCCATTTCCTCTAGTCCTGTCGTTATTCACTTGGGAGAAGAGGCTGCACCCACCTCACTACAACCTCCTTTCAGGTAGTTGTGGAGAGAGATAAGGTCTCCCCTCAGCCTCCTCTACTCCAGGCTAAACAATCCCAATTTCCTCAGCCTCTCATCATAGGACGTGGGACCAGTCCCAAAACTGAGCCCTGGGGGACACCACTGGTGACCAGCAGCCAACTGGATTTAACTCCTTTGACTATAACTCTCTGGACCTGTCTGGGCAGCCAGTTTTTAACCCATCAAAGAGTATGCCTTTCTGTGTCATGACCTTCTAGCTTCTCTAGGAGAATGCTGAGGGAGACAGACGGTGTCAAAGACTTACTGAAGTCCAAGTAGACAACATCCACAGCCTTTTCCTCATCCTCTAGGCAGGTCATCTGGTCATACAAGGAGATCAGGTTGGTCAAGCAGGATCTGTCTTTTTTGAATCCATTCTGTCTAGCCCTGATCCCCTGACTGTCCTGCACTTGTCATGTGAGCTCACTCAAGATGAACCTCTCCATAATTTTTCCAGGTACCACAATCAGCTTGACTCACCTGTAGTTCCCCGGATCCTCCTTCTGACCCTTCTGGCATCACGTTGGCAAGCCTACAGTCATCTGGGACCTCTGCTGTTAGCCAAGACTGTTCATTCATAGAGTTTAATATGAGAAAGGGTTGATAACTGAGAGCAAGTATCACAGGTCATATATTTTGAGACTGATCTATTATCATAATGCTGAAGCTGAAATAAGGGCATGGTCATTTAAGGAGTTGGAATGTATCTTAAGTCTATATTACAAGCATATTACATCAATAGCTTTTTTACAAGACAAGAACATCAGAAATCACATACTGAATAAGAATAAGTGAAAAATGAAATCACATGACTGATAAAAACAGAAAAGAAGGAATCTGAACACTCATATTCTCGGAATGTAAGAATTAATGTCATGCTTGTTCAGTGTTTATATTTCTTTGATAAAAAGATAACTAATAAAAATGATCAATATTAACACTTACATGAAAGTACACACTAAAATTATAAATTAATGCTTATGGCAAAGTGGTTTTATATTATGTTTTATTGACAGTATTGCAATTTTATAAAAATCTTCAGTTTCACTAACATTGCATAATTCAAGATTACCTCCTTCATATTGAATCTTTGCAGTGAGAAAACCTAAAAATGCCAATTCAACACTCCTTAGAGTTGCTGGCATGGACAAGATAACTGGAGGCAATTGGTACAGCTCATACCTTGATATTTTTGAATCTTACAGTGCTTCAATGTAGTTTTTATCTCTCTTCAGCAGCAACCCTTGCAAACGAATGTATAAATAGTCCATTTTTCCTTGACTGGGTGTCAGAAAGAAATGAGTACTATTTTGAACAAGTTTTTTGAGCTGAGAAGGTTTAAAATCAGTTTGTTTTCTATATCAGTAAGAATCAGAATAATTTGGTTCTGTACTATGTCACAGTTGACCGTTTCCTATTTAACATTTCACATTGACATTGTCTCTTTGATTTGTTAATTTCTGAGAGTAGCAGCTAAAGTTAATATTTCATGGGCTTGCTTCCTAAGTTATTTTCCACAATTTTCCACACTTTCCACTCAAATTCTGTCAGCCCTGATGAAATTTTCCAGATGACACTTTAGCCTGCTAGAAGATCTCTATAGAAGTTCTCTGATACTAAACCATTTTGAAATTGCCAATTTGTGAGGCTTCAGAGCAGCTGTTAGTTCCTGTCAGCTGTCAGAACCTATATCAATTTATACTCACTCACCTGAAGATCTTGCCATAGTCTTGGCAAGTATCCTACAGTGCCTAAATCTGTTCTAGTAGGCTGCAAATGTAATGTAATCTACTAGATCATTCTATCATAGTTTCCTACTGTGTATTTATATGTACTTCTCACATTTATATAACGTTTTTACCACAAAGCAAGCAACTGTACATCATTTAACCACGTTATTGGCTACTAGCTTCAAGGTCATCAAGAAGAACTGAGCTGAATTCAAAAAGATATCTTTTGTCTTTTTCAATTTTTTTCGTTATGTCATTTTATTTTCTACCTTACAGGTCTTTCTGGATTTTCCCTTTCTCTCTATAGTAAATCAGATGGTCCTTTGGTGGCCTTAAGCCTAAGTAGCAAACCACACTATTTTCAGGACAACTCTTACATTGTCTGTTTGACAGAGTGTATCTGAATGTGATTAATATCAGCACATTCAACATCAAAACTCAACAAATGTTTCAAATACTCAGACATATGTTATTCCCATTGCAACAGTCTCCGACAATATTTACCATGAACAATGAACTAGGTATTTATTTTGAGTATTAACATATCATGCTGGTCAGAGATTTTACCCTCAGAAAATGAATCAGTTTCTTCAAACTCCATTCTATATTATGCTGTGTATGTTTGCTACAGTTTTAGCAATGTAGAGCTGGATTGAAATGCAGATATGGAAACCAATTTTTTTGGTTTTGTTTTTTTTTTAATAATGTTGATGTCCCTGTATCCACTAGGGCTTGATCCAGTTGCCAACAGATTTCTAGAACTAACTCAGATATGCTGCTCTGTCCTGTCGTTCAACAGTTATCCAGAAAGTCTCTTGTAGAAATCACAAATATCACTATGCTCCTATACTTAAAATGTTGAAATCTGTAGTTATTATCTTAGATTTTGTGCCACCTATTTATCAGTCTTTTTATGGGCCATATTTTCTGAAATTTTATCTCTACCTTCAAGGTGTGCTCCCACTGAATGTTAAAAATTAACTTGAGCATCTGGAACTCTAATTTCCTATAGTTTGACTGTACTCTCTTAAACACTAAAAAGGGGAAATTTCTGTTCATGTGGATGATTTTTTTCTTTGTCCTTCATTTTTTTTCCTTCTTTCTTTGGAATCATGCAAGCTTTCAGGGAGTAAATCCTCTTTGTAGCTGTCTAGGTGAAATAACTGCCTTTACTTCCTACTGTATCACCTTCACTTGACAGGATAGCTCATTTTTGTGGAATTGAGTTTGCAATATCTCCTTATTAAGTATGATTATCTTCTCAGATTTGGAATGCAACAATAATCTGTAAAGAGGAATGGAACTTATGAAGATCTAAAATGTACAAATTATTTTACCATGCAACACATGATTGTTAAAACACACACTAGTCTATTGACACAGTCTTGACTACATACTAGTCTTTTGAAAAACATTTGTCAGTTTAGCCTTTTTAATTTCTCATATGAATCACTGAGTTTCTATTAAATGTACATAATGGGTCCTTTTTGGGATCTAAAAAGTCCTGCTCATTCTCACCTTGATTTTTGTAGTCTTGGTAATATATGAATTAAATGTAACAGTTTTAACTTCATATTTTCGTTGCAAAAATGTAGGCATCAAAAACTGCTTCTAGATAGCTTATGGCTTCCTGAACATGTTCAACCCATCATATCAAGAAGCTGAGAAACAGCAACACAAAAAATGTCACTAGAATTAACTAATATACTTGGATATATCTCCTCTTTACAGTAAGAAATTGACTACCATCAATAGTTGTATTTGAGATTATGTTTGGTGCCAGTGTTGATTCACATGTGTCCAGCTGCAACAAATGTATGACACACAAGGCAATGTATCTCAGTATGCCACATCTTCAATCACTTTCCCTTCAGATCAAATTAGTAACGAATTATTGTGCTCTTCTTATTTGCTTAGTCTTCAACCATGCTGATAGGTAAGAAATAAGGAAGGTCATTAAAAATTAACGCAAATTATCTTCATTCTGAACCAAGTAAGCAAAAATATGTGTGATCCTTTTAAATAACAAGTGACTCTTGTGAAATGAGTAAATGCTCCCAAGATTTAATAGTTACTTTTATTTGTATAGTAGTCAAAACTTCTTAATGATAGAAAGAACAGGTTATGAGAGACGGAACTTCTAATTAACTTATCTGTAAAGTAGGTCAATACAAGTCTCGGCATTGAGAGGTTGCTTACTCTAAAGTTGCAAGCTGTCTCCAGACAGTTTCCATCATCAGTGATTATTTTTATTTATGTGCAGTAGTCTCATCTATAGGTATGTTCCTCATCCATTAATATCTTACTAGCAAAAATATATCTTGAGCAGAGTACAAGATGCTACAGAAAAACACCTTGAATAATAAAACCACGAACCAAAGATAATCAACAATAAATATAGGCTGCAAAAATCTCTTTAAAAGGATTTTTTTTTTTTTTACAGTACCATGATTGAAATCAATAAGTGGATTTGTGTTTTATTTTTAATTTAGTGCCAATTTAGATTTAATGAATTCTTTAAAATAGTACCTGAAATTCAATGAAAGGAAGTGGAAGAAGGAGAATGCTAACACTAATACTAATACTAATGTTAATGAAGTTTAGTGGAGAGAGGTTCAGATCTTTGTGAGAGTAAGTACTTAGTGTGGCAGATTAGAGTCAGGAATGTGGTACAAAAAATTTAAAAAACATTTTCTGGAAGTTAGAGATCAGCAGGAAAATAAGCTGGGCAGCTACAGTACTGTTGCATTGGCCAAAGCTTCAGTAATGAAGATGGTTGCAGACCCTTTTCTATGCTTCTCACTGCGCATTTAAACTCATTTCATAGATTATCTTTGTTTGGTTTTAACAATGAAACATTATCTGTCCTAGGCATTAATAAATCATGACCTCAGCATCATAAGGGTTGTTTTTTTAAAATGCTGTATTTGAGGTAGTTGTCTTTTTGATCTTAATCCTTTAAGAGTCATATTTTCAAGCATTCTCAGCAACAGTGTTGAGTAAAAATGTATTTTTAATTAAAGCAGAGTCTGCTGTAGTCACATGAGTCTAGGAACTGGGCCTATAAGAAAAACACATATTAGGAAACTAGCAAAAGGATTGTGAGAGTTGGCTTTTTTTTTTTTTTTTTTTGTTTATTTTATTTCAAAAAACATTAATAAAAATGATTGTTAATCAAAATAAGTGACAAGTCTATCTGCATGGTCTCATTGGCCCCACAGGACACCAGCCAGAGATATATGAACTTCAGTTAAAGAATTTCTCTGGGAATATACTGCTTTAGAACAGTGTTAGAGGCTTTAACTTCAGAATAATGTATCTTACTTTGGAACTCAATATCAGTGTAAGTTAGTAAGTGGCTTCTTAATATTTTCTTACAATTTCTGATATTGTGAAATATAGAGAATATCAATTGTGAGTGCATTTATTGAAATCTGTGTTCTATGTTGAGTTCTGGAGTTCTTAAATTATTATTCTGAAGCTACCAGGATCAGAAAGGAAAAAGAAATTGGGAAAATAACAATTTACTCTATGATACACCTGTTTCAAGTCTGTTATTTAAAAACTGCAGTTGTGAACATTTTACCTTTACCAAACCATGTATGTTTTGCCTTAGTTAAAAAAACAAGACATAAACCTGCTATAATAGTACAGCAGTAAACCTTTTACTGTTTAATGAACAGCTAACAAGAATTCCTGTTCCATTACTGAAAAGAAACAAAAAAACCAAAAAAACCCAACCCCAAAACAACCCCAACAAAACCCAAGCAAAATAAACCCAAAACAAAACCAAAACAAAAAACCCAACAATGATAACAACAAAAAACCCAAACCAAACAAACCAAACAAATTCAGGACTTGCTACCAATGGGTTCTACAAAAAGAAAAAGAATAAGTAAGATTTGTGAAAATGATATAAATGGGCAATTGCATTGTATTCTTGTGCCTGAATATTTAGAATTTAAAACATTGTAAGTCCTTAGTATGTATTTTCAATGCTATAATGGAAGAACATAGTACCAAGTCTCAACAAGTAGAGTGGACTGTACAAACTCAAATTTGCCTCCTATTGGTCATGCCTCAGGAAGAATTGGGGAACTTGCATAGATTTTTGAAGATATTTCAGCGCTGTTCCTAAAAACTGAACACTTGGCCTCATCTGCAATGACCAGCTGATGGAAAGGTGTCTTAAGAACAGATTAAACTGTGGTTATGTGTCCTCCAGCTTGAGAATGATACTCTTCACTGATCTCTAAATCTTTAGCTTTCTCTTTATCCCCTATCTGCATACTTCAAGAAAGCATGCTTCTAAAACTATGCACACACAGTCATTATTTTTTGTGCCCTACAGATCACGTGATTTCAGCATCAACATCCTAGTTCTCATTTTTTTTCAGGTTGCCTGAGTATAGGCAACAGGAAAGAAAGACTTGAAAATGTACAACTACTAAACATGACATGCTTTAAAGAGCAAAAATAGCATTCTGAACCATGCACGATAATTTCTGGAGCACAGATGTCAGATGGTTTCCTTGTGGAGTTCCTTCCTGTGCAGACAGCAAGTAACAGCTTTACAAAACATGTAAAACCTTTCCAAGTCCTCAGAATACAGTTTAACAAATTTAGGTGCTGCCTAATCTCCCTGCCAGACCTTTGTGTGTGAAAGAGTTCCATCCCAGAGAGGAAAGTACTGCCTGATGCTTACATACAGCTCCATGCTACACCAAGACACCAGGATGACATTATAATAATCCAGATATGAACTGAGAATACAATGACTGACTGGAAAAGTGTACTTCTTGGTAAAATCACATTCAGGGGTAAAAAAAGAACTGAAGGAAAATTTGCCTATTTCTTTTGTGACATAGATATCCAGTAAAAGAAACCAAAGAAACAGTGAAACCCCCACCCCAAAAAGAAATCCCCACATTTATTTAAATTGCACAAGCATGAAAGATTTTTTTTCACTTATTTATAATTACTAATTATCATTATTTAGGGTGTTTGGGTGCCACCTCTTAGCCAAAATTCGTTAAAAACCTTTATTTTAGAAACAAGAACACAGAGTTAGCAGTTGCATTGAATCATAGAATTGTTCTGGTTGGAAGAGACCTTCAAGATGATTGAGTCCAACCATTATCCAGTCACTGCCAGGTCACCAATAAACGATGTCCCTCAGTGTCACATCTACATGTCTTTTAAGTCCTTTCAGGATAGTTACTACACCACTTCCCTGGGCAGCCTGTTCCAGTGCTTTACAATCCTTTCCATGAAGAAATTTTTTTTCTATTAACCAATCTAAATTTCCCCTGGCACAACTTAAGGCCATTTTCTCTTGTTTTGTTGCTTTCTACATGGGAGAACAGACCAACACCCACTTCACTACAACCTCCTTTCAGGTAGTTAGAGAGAGCAAGGAGGTATCCTCTGAATCCCCTTTTATTCAGGCTAAACAACCCCAGTTCCTATGAGACTAGACTTTTCACCAGCTGATCACTTGGTTGTCCTGTACACATGTGTGATGGCACTGAAGATGACCTGCTCCATAACCTTCCCTGGCACCAAAGTCAGACTGAGTAGTTCCTTGGACCCTCCTTCCCACCCTTCTTGTAGATAGACATCACATTTGCTAACCTCCAGTCAACTGGGACCTCCTGGGTTAGCCAGGACTGTTGATAAGTGATGCGAAGTGGCTTGGTGAGCATTTCTTCCAATACCCTCAGTGCCCTTGGGTGGATTCCATCTGGCCCCATAGACCTGTGTCTGTCTAAGTGGTGTAGTAGGTCACTGACCAGTTCCTTTTGGATTATGGTGACTTCATCCTATTCCCTGCCCCTGTCTTTCAGCTCAGAGGACTGGGCACTCAGAGAACAACTGGTTTTACCGTTAAAGACTGAGGCATTAAGAACCTTTTCTTCATCACTGGTCACTGTATTTCCTCCCCTGCATCCAACAGAGGGATTTTTTTTTTTTTCCCTTTTGCTGTTAATGTGTTTATAGAAACATTTTTTATAGCCTTCAATGACAGTAGCCAAATTAAGTTCTAGTTGGGCTTTGGCCTTTCTAATTTTCTCTCTGCATAGCCTCATGGGATATTTGTAAGTATTCCTGAATTGCCTGCCTCTTCTTCTATAGGCCATAGGCTTTCATTTTCTTCCTGAGTTCCAGCAAAGGTCTCTGTTCATCCAGGCTGGTCTTTCCCTCTAACTTGTTTTATATCACACCAAACAGCCTGCTTCTGTTTCTTAAAGATTTCCCTCTTGAGGAATATCCAGTCAACCTGAACACCTTTGCCCTTCAAGACATGCCAGGCATGAAACAGGTTACTTATAAGCAGAAGTCAGCATAGCAAAAATGCTCTCCACTGGTAATCCACGTTTCTTGCTTCAAAGGTGGACAAGATGCATCCTTTATAATGAAATTTACCTCCAGCCTTAGATGTAATCACCAAAAACACAATAGGGCAAATGGTAGATAGCACTTATTTCCTTGACCCAGTTGTTCTTCACTCTTCCTGTACTTAGATATGAAACATTAAACACGCATTTTAACTTTCAGTGCATCACTATTGTAGCTGAAGAAGCCCTGAAGAACAAGCTAATATTTGTCTAAGTTGTTGAATTAGTGTCGGAAGTGTTCTGAATTCAAGTCAACAGCTTTAACAAAGTCAAGATTCTTGTAAATAGTTAAATAAATATTTATTTGCATCAATGGGAAAAAGAATCATAACTGTGATTGTTAACATCAAAAATCTGATTTGAAAGTAGACTTCAGAGAAATGGTACATATATTATAAAACAGTTTAAAGAGTTTAAAAACTGCATTTGTAACTGTCATCAAGAAAATATCAGATCAAAATGGCTTGCAGATGGATTTATGTACAGTTTCTTAGAGATTTATGGAAACAGGATAAGTCTCAAGATTGGTATCTAATTTTATTTTCACATCTACAGCACTGAGGTACTGAGTTTACATATTTTTGTAAAAAAATAAGATACCCTGATGGAAAGTATGATGTAAGAATAGTTCAGTTGATTCTGTTTATAAATGCTTTAGTCATGCAAATGTACTACTGAAAAGAGTCATTATGCAGGAAAAAAAAATCTCAGGCCAATTATAGACAAATCTGAAGCACGGTCTGGTAGCATAGTCCTTTGAGCAGAAGACACTTAAAAACTGAAGTAAGCCTTATGTGGCCCAGTTAGAGAGGAAAAGATGAACCTCTCAGGCCTTAAATGGAATCTTAAGAGCACATATCAGAAATCATTATTGAAGATGTACATGGCTGTAACAAAAAGCCTGGACAGTATAGATGTATGTGATTAAATGTGTGAGCATTTTACTTTCTATTTAGCATTTATTACCTGTGACTGCATTCCTGTAATACTTAGAAGGTGGGATCTAAAATGTAAAACATGTTGTACATTATTTCTTTAAACTTATTACGAAATAATAGTTTGTTCAGTAGCATTATGTCTTCACACTGAATCCTAGCATAAACGTTACTATTGAGTGACTTAATTCTAGTTGTGAGTGTTTATTTTGTTTTGCATTTGGAAATGGCACAAAAATACATTCTATATTTAACATTTAAGATTTTGGATGACTTGAACAGGTTAAGTCTGGCTATCAGGAAAAAAAATAGGGGAAGATGAAGTGTGAAAAATTGCCGTCTTTCACAGCTTTAAAATGTTGGCTCTGTTGTCTAGCATAATTAAGTCAACAGTCTGCTGGTCTGCTTCCAGGCACTTTGACAACTGTTCTCTCACTGCCACCAGTAAATTAAAAGGACTGTGTTTTTCCCAAGGGGCACTATATGCAGAATGAGAATTTTCTTTTTCCTTGGTCTACTGCTGGTGAAGTGGTGATGGGTGGTAACGCTCAGTGGGTAGAAGCTGTCAGGTCATTGGCTCTATTATAGGTGGACCATTCACACTATTATAGTTAGATGTGATAACATTTATACCCTTTATCATCAGGGGTTTATTGTATCCCAACTGTTAGCATTGTCTCTAAGGTAATAGACAACAGCTGTGATCTTTTTTTCCTTACAAAACAGGAAGAGAAGAGAGCTTTTTTAGGCATTTGCAAGTTGTTGGGAGTGTTAGAGTTGCTTGATATTCATCAGAGTTTTATACAGGATCTTAAGATTTTATAAAGTTCTTTATTTAAATTAATCCATGTATTACCAGCTTTCACCTGTTGTTCTTTCTTGTGTTTTGGATTTTTTTTCCCTTTTTTTTTTTTTTTTTTTTTTTTTTTTTTTTTTTTTAAGTCAACACCGACAAAATTCCTTCTCTTGTTTTTTTTTCACTTTAAATCTAATAGATTATAAAATGTTTGTTTTTTAGACA
>WTSP01018444.1:0-50613 GCA_025331215.1 Actenoides lindsayi | reverse complement strand
ACAGCAGTTTATCACCTACTAACAAGTATGGAAAAATTCCCCAGGAAAACAAAAGAACTCCCAAAACCCCAACACTTTGACATGCCATTGACGATAGAAACTATTATGCTTTTACTACATGGAGTTTATCTGAACTTAAATGCATTAGAAGTGTCTGTGTCTTCTGAATCAGTGTGTCACCTTCTCTTTTAAAAAATGTAATTAAAAATCCATAAATACTATTTTTATCTTTAAGTCACATTTATTGAATCCAATATAATATTCTGTATCACTAAACTGTATTAAAATGCATTTAAATTTTTAGATTCACTTTGAGGACCATATACTCAAAGCTGAGACGTCTTATGTGGCTTAAGAAATCATTTAGGTATGAACAGCTGGTATGGAGACAGTACAAACCAGCAGTTAGGGTTCTTTAAGCATTTTGGATTGAAGTCTACATTTATTTCTCTTAGTGTGAAGAAAACTTGTACTTTGGATGTTGGCAAAGGTCATGGAGGTTTTGCTTAATGTAGTTGCCATTTTCCACGGAAATCGTAAAAATACTTTTTCCTTTCCTAAATGTGTGCTTGGTATACTTGAAAGGTGATAGATTGACAGCAATAGAAATTGCCCAGTATCAACGAAGGATATAGGAATGGTGTTCTTTGATGAATAGAAGTCACTACTGCCTCCTCATGTTTACTCTTGTCAACCATGTCTTCAGTACAAATACTGCCTGCAAGGTTTTCACAAGATGGAATGATCCCATTGGCAACAGTTAAAAGTATAAATAGTGTGATTGAAATGTATATATTTATTTAATTTAGTTTATTTTTTATTTAGTTTATTTTATTCTTTCTCACTTCCAATAGATTTGCAATGAAAAAATTGACCTTGATTAGAGTTTCATTCTTCTAAATAAATAAGCCCTCAGCCAGAAACCATGTTAAACTAATAAAAAAGTACTCTAAATATGATCACATAGATATTTATGATATGTTTATTTGGGGGTTTTGTTTGGGTCTTTTTTGTTGGGTTGTGGTTTTTTTTATTGCTGTTCTTTTGAGTTGTTTCTTTTTTGTTTGTTTAAATGTAGTGGAATATGGGCAAGGGTTGGAAGAAGACCCAGGAAAAACCTGAATAACAGATGTTGTCTAAATGATGACATAATATCCAGAAAGGTATAAGAAAAATCAGATTTGGTTTATTGCTTATGGGTAACCATAACTGATTAATTCACTACATTCTTCTGTCTACTTACAAATACTTAACAATATGCATCATTCAAACAGGCGTATCTGTTCTGTAGATGGAGAGAGCATAAACTTCATATAAGTTCATAATGTCATAGACACTTTCTAAAACCTTTCAATGGATGCTTGCTCCTTTCTTCATGCTTAAAATAGCACTGTTATAAAAATAAAAGTGCTGAAAGTTAAAGTGACTTGACTGTGTATTTTTAACTGTCCCTGAATCTAGGGCAAAGGCATACATATTTGATTTCCTTAACCTGATTATTCAGAAGAGGCTTATATTTGAAATCAAAATTCTTCAGTCAATAACTTTGTCATTGATATTACATAATCTTTTTTGATATTTAATTTCTATTTATAGAATACAATAATTTAAAGCTATCCTGAAGAGCAAAAATAAAACAAAAGAAACTTGGGATTTTGGGGGTCCATTAAAAAAAAAAAATTACAGAATTTTTAAAAACTTATTAATAGCAAGTGATTGAATGAGTAGAAACACAATTAGGCCCTAAAAAGAATGTCCTCATGAACCAGATTCTACAGTGTCTTAAATTTACATAGGTCCATCAATTTCAACTGTTCAGTTTTGCACCAAAAAAGAATTTGTCCTATTTCTTAAATGTTCACCCAAATTGCATGGACACTGGAAGTGGCTGTCTCAAAGAAAATTAATGTAATTTTCATTCACCAGGCACAGAGATGGAAACATTCTGGAACATATGTAGCCCAATTCTCAAGTTTTGTTCTATTCCAGATTATTTTCCCGACTGATTTTCTTACTACTAGTCCAACCTAACATAAACAAATGCTAATATATTATTTCTAGTTTTCTATCTAATTTGATCTCTTCTAAGCTATCTAGACTGTGAAGTTTAAATAGCTCAAATAGATACTTCAAGTGAAGAACTTGAATTTCATATATATATTGTCATTTATATTACAACTTAAAAAAATCACTAAAAATTGTCTCGATCTCAGAGGTCTAGAAGTTGTTAGTAAAAATTAGATTTGTTATTTCTGTCAGTATTCAGATAGGCATTAAAATTCTCCAAAAGCCAGACACAGTATTGCCTCACTCAAGATACTTTCAGACTAGCTTACCTAGAGGTGATGAAATGAGGGGGAAACAAGAAAGTTGTGTGGGCACTGTAGGAGGAAAAATGTCAATAACATCAGTAAGATTATGCTGTGTGATGTAATAAAGAAGAGGGTGTTTTTATGACTAAATGTGTGTGTGACTTACATGTTTTATAACTTTTAATTACTCAATAGGTTACCATATGCTCTATTTATATAGAGAGGAATCAGAAGAAAAAGCAATTGGAGATCCAAAACCAAGCAGTCAAGATTACATAAAAAACACATTCAGGGTTTTGACTCTAGTCTGGCCAGAAAATGTCAGGACATGGAAATATTTGGGAATAATGATATAGTTAAAAAATCAAAACATTATGGTTTTTTAGGCAGTACTAAATTAGGTGAGGGTGCAATTAAGGATATATGCTCGACTGTGGGCTAGCAAGAGACAGGCACACTTTTTTAACTTGGATTTGACCTCTTTGAAATTATTATCTTTTTCAAATTATTACACTGATGCTGGCTAGTGTTGAAATTAAAAGCCTGTCAGCCTTGCTATTATAAATGCTGGTATTTGGGAGTTTATAACTCAGCTGTAAAAATTTCCTTCAGGCTCAAAGTTGGCAGTGAAGGCTATAAACCAGAGCTGATTTTTCCTCCCTCAAAACTATTAAAGAGTATGTTTGGACTAAATTTGAGGATATTGGAGAAAACAAAATGCAGACATTAAGTACTTTTTATGTCTTGCATAAAACTCAAGAACACCTTTTATCATTTTGTTTTATTTACTGTTTTTATTTTTTCTTTCTCTTTAGTTGAGTTCAAAGTTCATGAGAGACGCCAAATTGACCTACCTGAAAGGTGACATCTTCCGTTTACTTGTACAGCAATTCTTTTATAGACACTGGCAATTTGAATAAGTCTACAAATGTATCTTTATCTTGCAGTACTTTCAGGGATCATGAATTTTTAGTGATACAGAAGCAGACTAACAGATTATTTGTAGCAGCAGTAATAACAATATCATTATTTGCAGGTTATATCAAATTAACACAGCAAAATAGTCCCCAGCTTGAAATGCCTAGATAAAAGAAATGCAGAGCTAGAATATTTTGACTCCTCTCTTACTTTAGGCACCACATCATATTACCCCTTTCACAACCATATATATATATACGTATTTTTCTTTTTAAAGGTGAGGTTTGGCTTGTGGGGTTTTTTTGTTATTTGTGTTTGCTTTTGTTGGAAGATCCTTTCAAAAATCTGTCATGGCAAGAAATCTTTTTACTTATTCCAACTATTCATGTTCATAGTTATCTCATCCCGCTCAGTGAACAACGACGAAGGTGAATCTTTGTGATCCCCCAAAAGAGGCTGTCCCTGCATGGCAGGGCGGCCGGGGCAGCAGAGTCACAACAATGACTCTGAGGAACAATAACAAAACAATTTATTAATTCTCCCTAATGGAACAATCAACAAACAGTAGAGATAAAGGTGTTATTTTTGTAGACGATTGTTTTACGGCCTGACTAAATTTTGAGGAAAAGGAAGAAAGAGTTATTAGAAAAGAGGAAAAGAGAGGAGAGGGAGAGGGAGTGGGAGAGAGTGAGTAAGAGAGAAAGATAAAGAGAAAAAGTTAGATCTAGAGATCCACCACCCGTGGATCCAGCGACATCTCACTGGATCAGTCCAAGTCTTCCATTTTTCAGTGGTGGGTGCACCATGATCAATATTTTTCTGTTCCTTTTACACCCTTGGTTGGGTGGCATTCCCAATTTCCACAGGAAGTGGTGTTGATTTGCATGAGCCCCATGAGCTAGAAGTAGTGTGCAGCCTGCCATCCACCTCCCCCATGGGGCAGTCAGCAGGAGCACTTAACTAAAGAAAAGAGAGTCCCATCTATGCAGAACTTCTCTCTTCCTTTTGTTAAAGCATACCTGCAAGCAGCCAAAGAGGGGGTACAGAGACATTAAAAACAATCAACACCTCTTCCCTCCAGACAGGTCTTTCCAGGCCTTATCACCACACAAGGTGTGAGGCACAAAATAACCAGACTCTTACAATAGTTCGAATCCATTCTTTTACATAGCAAATCTATCTTTCTCTTGCATTTAAATTCCTAGTACAGTTACAGAGATTGACCAAAGTTTTCTCAGACTGAAGTTTGGGTGCTATAATCATGACAGGATCCTTACTCTGCCCTGGTTTCATAGTTTCATTTGTCCATGATGATCATTGCAGAAAAGAATAAATAAAAAGGCTTTGTATTAGAGAATATGAAACAACACAACTGAGGGAGTAAATAATGGAATTTGTTGGAGTCATTGGTATGTGTTGAAGGTAAGACGTTGTACTTTGTCAACTCAAGAGGGGGAAATATATTTAAAAACAACACAGCAAGTTCAAAACAACTGAAGGAAGTTCTTGTAGCTGTGGAAATTACCACTAGACAAAACTTTGCATAGTAAAAATGTACAGGAAATGAAAAAGTAACAGGAAAATTCCTGAAAAGTGATCCACTAAGGTCTCTTATGTCAAAAATATAGTATCTTGACCCAGGAAATTCTTAAATTTTTAGAGGCTGGGAGAGCATTTGTGTCAGTCATTACTACATAACTGTCTGTTTTGTATACTCTCTCCTAGAAAATTTAAAAATCAAGAAGTGTCTGTGCATGAGAGAAGATAGGGGGAATTAAGTGAGTGATTAGTACTGTGTAGAGGTGTACATAGTGTCCATTAATCTTCCTACCAGTTGAAATATAATTTTCAACTGTTATTTCCATAATTGAAATAGTTCTGTTTATAGTATACAGCAGTCCATGCTACACTGAAGTGATTTTCAGGGTATTTACTTTGTTTCATCTGTATTTAAAAAAAACCCACATTTCCCTCAAATTTACAGCAATAAATTTTTGTACCAGATAATCATACTTCCATGCTTTCTCACATTCTGCTAACAGTCCACAGAGCATTTGGAATATCGGAATAGCTTTTAGAAAATTACAATCATAGAATTATAGAATATTCCATGTTGGAATGGGACCATGAAAGATCATCTGGTCCAACTTTTAATGGGAAAAGGATCCTAGATGAAATTACATAGCATCCTGTACAATAGCATCTTTAAAACATCAAGTGATCGAGACTTCACTGTGTTCATGGGGAGGTTGTTCCAGTGAATGATTATTCTTACTGCAAAAAAATTTCTTTCTTATGTCAAAATAAAACCTATCCTGGTGTAACTTATGTCCATTGTCCCTTGTCTTCTTTTTGTGGTTCCTTGTGGAGAGTGTCCCTCCTCTTTGTAGACTCCTTTTAAATACTAGCATGCTGTGATAAGGTTTCTCTGAGTCTTCTCCAGGGAGAAAAGACCTAAGTCCTTCAGTCATTCTTCACAGAGGATTTCTCCATCCTTTTTATCATCTTTGTGACCCTTCTTTGGACCCTCTACAGTCTGTCCACAGCTTTGTTAAATCATGGGGACCAGAACTGGACACAGTACTCCAGGTATAACTCGACAAGCACTCGGTAGAGTGACATGGTCACCTCTGTCTGCTATTAATGTCTCAGTATCCAATTTGCCTTTGTCGCTGCAGCAGCACATTGATGACTCGTGTTTTTTTTTGCACTTGTCTGTTACAATTCATGCTGCTCTTGTTAACGCACTCTTTCAGTCTGTCACGTGTCTCTGTAAGGTGTGTCTCCATTCTGACATGTCCACCTCAACCACCCAGTTTGGTGTCATCAGTAAACTTGGTGTGTATGCTTTCAATTCCATCATCTAGATCATTTATGAATACGTTGAACAATGTGGGGCCCAGTATTGATCCCTGGGGGACCCCACTTCTGACAGCTGACAGCCTGAGTATAAATCATTGATCAACACCATCTGACTGTGACTTGTTAGCCAGTATCCTGCCAGATCTCACAGACCAGCCACTCAATGTACATCTTGCCACTTTGTCCAGAAGAAGACTGGGAAATTGTGTTGAACACTGCTGAAGTCTGGGTAAACAACATGCATTTCTCTCCCCATTTAAAGAGAAGATCTTATTTTGTTGTAGAAGTTGATCAGCTTAGTCTGCCTTGATTTGCCTTCAGTAAATCCATGCTGGTTTTTCCCAATCATCTGCTTCATGTGGTTAGTGAGTTTCTAGGAGGATTCATTCCATAAGTTTTCAAGGTATTAAACAACTCATGAATTGCTGAATTGTAATAGAAGCTTATGAGCAATTAATAGTGTGAAGAGAAAATAAGTCAGCAAATAAATGTCCTTGTTAGCATTTAAGCTCAATTTCTTAAAATACATATTTGAAGTAGCAAGCTAAATTAGGTGTAAATTACTAGCAGGTCAATCTTTTATATTAAACCATTTAAAACAGAAATAAACAAGACTAAAATAATTCAATTTATAGAGAATCTTATTCAAGAAATTTATTTCAGATTAAGTTTTTTAAAAAGCTTGTCTTACATTCAGTAAGTTAACAAGAGAAAAGACATTGCAACAAATTTTGACTTTCTAATTGAATCAGAATGCAGCCCAAGTTTTCTCCTAATTTCTGAAAACAGCAATGCAAGAGTCCAAAGTTATGATACCAGGGTAGGATTATCCTACAATTAATTCACAGGGTCTCTAGAGATAGAGTCATTGATTGTTATACTTCAGATCACCTAGACAAATGTAGTACTGAGGTGGTGTTCTGTGAAGTGGTATATTAAGAGACCTGCTTCCCTGATTTCCCTGCACTACCAGGAATAGGGCTTGCTATCTGAGGAAATAGTCAGTTTTTGGAATGAGAAGTTGGAGTAGCCTCCTAAATTGAGCATTTTAGTGGTTTACTCTGTGTGTTACATAAATGTACCTTGTAAATCATGTTAAGTCATCTCATGATCTGAATTAAAAAGTAAATTACTCTAAATGGGTAGATTTTTGTTGTCTTGTAAAATAACTCAGTAATTTAAAACTATTTAATGTCGTTAGCTCTGGGGACATCCAAAACCTGCCCGGATGTGATCCTATGTCTCCTTCTCTGGTGAACCTGCCTTGGCAGGGGACTTGTACTAGATATCTCCAGAGGTCTCTTCCATCCCCTATCATGCTGTGATTCTTCAGTGCAGATATGAGTATATGTGTTTGATGAAATGCTACTGGTTTGATTTTTTTTACATACAAATCTATTTTCAGTAGAGTGGTAAATATTATTGCCTAGAACTTTCAAATGCAGCTGACTTTAAGACCTGTGGCAACTAGTGTGCATCTCTTAATAGGCTTTTACGTAGGTTCAAAACATGCTTTTAAACTGAATTGCCTGGTTATCTCTCTGATTCACAGCAATCTTTGTTTCACATGACAGAGATGTCTTGGCGCACATGAAATAAATTCCTTGGAGTGCATCTGTGCACACCAGATACTACTAAGCATTCATCCCACAAAATCAGGCTAGAAGTAATTCAGTCTAGTTGCCTTTGATATTAATACAATAAGGTGTGGGATCCTCAGCAACAATGGTTTCAGTGCACAAATCCTCTCCTATCGGAACTAAGGGTACGAATCATAGACAGTTAGAAAAGATGTCAAGTATCATGTAGAACTTAATGTTGTGACCTGCCCTTGATTTTCTTGAAAACTACTGTTCAGCTATAGAGGTTACGGTTGGTCAGAGGGAAGAATTCCTCTTTTATGATTCTAAATATTATGGAAAGCTATCGAGAATCTTGAACACCTTCACGATGAGCCTAGGACTTACAGGACTGACTGGTGTTCAGTGGAGCAGCAGTTTTACAATCCTCATAACTGTGGATCTGTGCAAGACTTTCCAAGTACCAAGGTCTCCAGTGAAACAGTGAGGAAGTTTGAGTTCAGTTATATTCTAGAAGCCTCACCAGTTTCAGAATGGTCAGTCTGGCAGATTTCTGAAGTTTCTGCTGAAAGATTTAATAAACATCTATATCTGACATGTCCCTCAAATATTCTCCAGTTATAATCAGTTATCATCTATAATAGAAAACTGTTAAGTCTGGACCTTGCTAATCTTCATTGTTGCACAGGAGCTGTGGATGGAGCTGACAGAAAGTCAACAGCTTCCATGGTTTTCACATTTGGTTTTGCTCTTCTTTGGAATGAAGACAAGATCTTTTATAAGGCTTTGTAAAGCAAAACAGTGCTGAAAGATAATTTTTAACACTTGTAACAGAAAATTTCTTTCAGTCTTCCTTTCCCAATCTGTTTTTCTTATTCTCCTGGTGTCCCTGATTAGGTCTATTGGAGGCCTAATCTATGTCTTCTCACGGCTAAGAAACCATTGCATTGCAATAGTCAATATAATCAATGCTAAATATGTTCCCATTTTGTTGAAGCATTATTCTTTAAAATACATTCTGTCCAAGTTTCCAGTGAACAGTAATAGTGAACATCATAACCTCATAGGATAGATTTTAGCACTTTACATGAGGGATTATCCAGCTATAACTTAAGTATTTATTTTTTAAATTTAATTAGGTCAGATATGAGGTAATAATATTAGAATAGTAAGTTGTACTCATCATGAAGAAAAGTTCCTTATTTATAGCTCACATATTTATGGGTGCTCTTGGAAACTTTAATGTCAGCAAGCGTTTCTTCAATAAAACTCTATAATTCAAATTATATAAGAGAAGAATTTAAATACATTGGCTGTGAATTTCAGCTGACTCACCTCAGAAAAAGATCGACAAAACTTAGAAGGAATCTGATATGTTGGCTGCTAAAGAAAAAAAGATAATTTAGAGGTTGATTTTATAAGAAATACCATGATTTTCCTTCCTGAAATTCCTGTGTGTATGTGTGTATATATATATCTCAGTATGATCGTTGCAAGGCAAAATAATTCCACAAGGATGTCTCTTCCTTCTCAAAAGACTACACAACATCTTAATTATCCTAAGAACTCACTATCTAGAAGTGTTAGTGAAAGCATCTTCTATTTTTTCCAAAAGTTTATAATAGTCATATCCATTCACAGTTATCAAAATAACTGCTTGGGCAAAAATTTACTTGGTCAAATTCTTTTGCAAAAAATTCAATTGTGTACTTTTTCTTTCACTGTGTTGCTTAAATTTCTCTATCCCAGTGTTTAATCTATCCATAACATATTTTAAAATCTAGACTTAATAAGCAAGATTGTATTATCTTTCTTAAAAAAAAATAAATCTAAAAGTTGGACCACGTGTTCTGATGTCAAAGCGCGTAACTTTACCACTGTATTCCATTAGTAACATAGTTTCACTCTTTCTAACTACACTTTTTTTTTCATCCATAGTTACATTTCAATAATAACAATTAGCTGGATTTCTATACCACTGACAATTAAAAACATATTTTGAAAACTGAATATCAAAATATGTAGTTGTTTTCTGTTGTTGAAGTCCTAAGGTTGTCCTGATTTTAAAAACACCATGAAATTACTTTATCTCTTTTACTCTGTGATTTGTGAAAAATCTATCAGAATTATTGCTTCTGAAACACTGATTACAGCAAGTTGTACTGGAATAGTATGAACATTAGTGAAACAGTAGCTTCTCACATGCCATAACTGTTAAAGGAAAGTAAATGAAACAAAACTCAGCAAATCATCCTTTTGCCTTAACAGTTCCCAAAAACTCAGAAACCCAGTTTAATTTGTTCTTACGATAAAAGTTAAGAACATTTTTCCTTTTTGTAAGAAGCTAAGCTTTTGTAGCATGACATCTCTGTGTATGATAAATTTCAGTTATTCTAATACTGATTCTAATAATAATTTCATAGTACCATCATTTTGTTGTGATTTTGGTTTTTTTTAAATGTGGAAACTTTTCTTCTTTATTACATTTTAAAAAGAGTATTCCTAGTTATATAATTATATCTGTTATTAATCAAACTGTGCAAATATTACATTGCAGTCAGAATATAAAAAAAATTTTTGTATCTGAAGAAGAGCTGAATGGGACACAGTTTTAAAGAAGAAGCAAAATAGACGTAATATTTTAGCTTAAAGTATTGTAAATAATTTTTTTTTTTATCCATTGACAATTGGCAATGTTCCTCTTCAGAATCTGATTGCTGCTCAACAATCCCTTGTTACAGATCTCTGTGTGGCTTTATCATGTCACTATTTCTTTATTTTTTAAATTCCCATAGTTTCCAAACTCATTTGGAACAAAATGAAAGAAAAACAAACCAAAACCAAAAAGAAAACCACCACAACAACAAAAACAAACACAAAAAGACCACAGAGAAATAAATACATTAAAAAAAGAAATCCTCTTTACTGAATGTATCTCAAGAACTTGAACTCTCTGATTTAACCCAGTGAACTCATAGAACTGCTGCTGTTTTGTCCACATGGGGACATATCCTGCAACCGTTCTCAGCTGGGAGGTAGCAGGCTCATAGCATGACTGCACACTCAGAGTAGACTTACCACAGGGTGAATATTGACTACATTATTGAAAAATAAATACATTATACACACCATGAAGTATAAGGGGGAGGGAAAACAAAAACCCACCAACATCCTCCTCCACAAAAAAAACCCCAAACACAAACAGCACCCCCACTATTTACTCCCTAATCTAGTTGTTTACGTGAGAGTCTTGTAAAGAATCTTTGTAGTCTGTATCCATCTTTCCTCCTTCAAGGCACCTAAGCAGAAGAACAAGCATGGGGAATGCTTGATTAATAATAGAATCAAACTTTTCTTTTGCACTTCACAGACAGAACAAGACAAGCACCTTCTGTCATAACCACATCCTGGCTATTTGTGTTAGGTTTATATGTCAAGGTTTTGGTAACAAGGGAGATGCAGGGGTAGTATCTGTGAGAAGACTCACGAAGTCATCCCCATGTCAGGCATAACCATTTTCAGACAGCTCCAAGACTGACCAAACATTGGCCTAAACTAGGCCATTAAGTGCCATTGTTAGCACTTCTGTGATAACATATTTCAGAATGAGTAAAAACTGGGAGAGAGACATGAGAAAATGTGGGAGAAACAACTATGCGGACACGAAGGTCAGTGAAGAAGGAGAGGGAGGAGGTGCTCCAGACACCAGAGTGGAGATTCCCCTGCAGATCATGGTGAACACCATGGGGAGGCAGGCTGTCACCCTGCGGCCCATGGAGGTTAACCATGGAACAGATATCGACCTGCAGCCTATGGAGGACCCCATGCCAGAGCAGGTGGATACACCTGAGTGGGACATTGATTCCCTGAGGAGCTCTCAGAGGAGTAGGCTGCTGGCAGGACTTATGAGCCCATGGGGGACCCACACTGAGGCAGTCTGTTCCTGAAAGACTGAATCCCAAGGAAAAAAAAGTTTATGGAGAACTGCATCCTGTGGGAAGGACTCATGTTGGAGAATTTAATGAAGGACTGTAAATGAAGGACTACCGCTTGGGAGGCATCCCATGCTGGAGCAGAGAAAAACTGGAAAAGAGCAGCAGTAGAGGTAAAATGTTATGAACTGACTGTAGCCTACATCTCCCACCCCGCTCAGGAGGAGGAGGTAGAAGAGTTGAGAGTACAATTGAGCCTGGGAAGAAGGGGTGAATGGGAGGAAGGTGTTTGTAGATCTGTTCTTATTTATCACTACCCACATCTGCTATTAATTGTCAATAAATTAAATTAATTTCCCCAAGTAGAGTCTGTTTTGTCCATGATGGTAATAGGTAAGTGATTTTCCCATCCTTAACTCATGAGCTTTTCATCCTATTTTCTTCCCCTGTCTTGTTGAAGAAGGAGAGTGATAGGGCAGCTTGGTGGGCATCTGGCAGACAGCCAAGGTCAACTCACCACGCTATTATCCAGATGGAAAAAGGGAACGTACTTAATGCATAGATAAATGACATTGAAAATACGCTTCCTAGAAACCTGCACTAGAAATTATTTCCTCCTTGTTCCTCTCCGATATATCTGTGGTTGTTTGTTAACACATTTATATATAAATGAGAAGCTGGTGGCTCTTCTTTTATAGAAGCAAAGAATCATATTTGATAGAAACAAACAAACAAAAAATTTACACAGCCATATGTTATCTGAAAAACTTAGACAAACCCAAAATTTATTAGTGATTTTTTTTTTTTAAGTAGAATATTCAAAATGTAGGCATACTGCTTACACAAAATGAACATCTAAATACAGAAAACAAAATACCATTTTTCTTCTTCATCTTAATTGTCAGTCAAGTGTTCAGTTGTGACTGAATTTATGTTTATCCAAAGAAATTTTTATAAAGTGAAATACTACTAATGATCCTAAGTAGCAGGGGAACTGTTACTTCCCTATTAAAATAAGTAGCATCATAAAAATGTCAGGGATTTTTTTTTAATTTTTTTTTTCTGGTAGAACAAATCTACTAGCTTAATAAAAGGAAGTACACATGTTCATATTAAGACAAATTATTTCACAGAATCTTTGTGAATTAACGTATCCTTATGGAGATTTTATTGATTCAATTATGGTGTAGAGTACTTCTGCAGCTTCTCAGACTCAAAGTTGAAACTTAGACAATATAAATATTTCCTACGAATTGGAACAGGAGTACTTAAATAGTAGGGTACATGTTTCATGCAGTTACATGTGAAACTATTAATAAATTGTATAGATTTGTTATTAAATTAGTCACATCAGTAGTATTTTTAAAGTAGCAGATGAGGAGTACTGCAAAATCTGGTTCTTGCTTGTTTACACATGTAGCAACATGAAAACTTCTGGCAAACTCATTTTATTGAATTTTATAAAATATAGAAAAAAACCCACATAAAATACATGTTATCACATAAACTAGAAAAGTGACTACTTAGCTTGATAGTTCTATAGGAAATAATGGATTAGGATCATCTGCAAAGGATCTCGAGCACTGAAGTATATTGGTATAAGATTTTGGGTAGCATAGGAATGCCATGCTAAGTAAGCTTAGTTATCTAAGGTACTGAAAGCAAGTTATCTGTACCATCCACAAAATACAAAATTCATATGGAAACTCAAACACTTAAAACCATGTTTCAGAGCAGGCATCAAACTGGCTGAGCTATAAATGCCAATAACTATTTTTTTTCCTCTGCAGCCCAGATCAGGTCAGTTATTAGGTTAGAAAGAAACAAAAAACTTTAACTATTTTTGGCCACCAGACTAGTAGTAAGAGATCCCTATATAGACAGTCTTGAGCTCAAATCCTTTCTTCAAACAGTACAGTATTCTGAGAAGCAATCAATCGATCAAGAAAACAGCACTATTCTAACCCTGTCAGTAAAATAAAATGGCCCATAAATATCTCCAATCAGAAAAAAAAATAAAAAAAAAATAATTAAAACCAAACAAAACAAAACCAAACCAACCAAACAATAAAAACCCAACAACAACAAACCAAAAACAAACCCCATTTTTGCTTAGGCCATACGTTTAGTTATATGCTGTACCTGTGAGTATCATAAATGGTGAATAATGTACTGTATGTGATCTGTAAGAGCCTTAGAAGTGTGTAGGTTTTTATCCACAATGCAGGCCCATACTGAGCAAAGGTTAGCTAAGGTACCAAAAGCAGATTATATGTTAGCCAAGTAACAGGCAGGACAAATAGTTCTAGACCTAAGGTTTTTTCATTTCGCTGTGATGTCACTGAACCTTGACTCCTTAAAATGTCCCCAAGATTAGGCATCAGCCGAGGCTGCTAAGCACCACTTATACATTCAACCCACAGTGCTGAGAATCTGTGACATCCCACAGAGGAATGCTAAAAGCAAAATAATCAGATTGAGGACCTTTGATGTGTCAGTGTACATGAGATCTTGCATTTTGTTTACATAAAGTTGTCAACTATACATAAACATATGCATTTAAAATGGGTACAGCTCTTTCTGATAGTTATAGAACATGTTTACATAAATAGGCAAGGAGAACAAAGCACAGCACTACCAATAGTGATGCAGCCATTGATTCCAAATGACATCTACGGAAATACTACAATCTTGCAAACTCTTGTTATTGTCACCTTTCCCCAAAACCTACATTCAGGTATTCCTTCAGCTGAACCTTGCACCATCTCCTGATCCTGGAGTCCACTGTCCCCATGACTGTGCTCGAAGGAACACAGAGTGCTACAAGGGATAGAAGTGTTTCTAACAGAGGAATATTTTCTGTCTGCTCCAATGTCATAATCTATAAAATAAAATGTGGCTGCTATTAGGCACAGAACGTGCTTTCATGTTATATGTTAAGATACATGATAAGCCACTTAAGACTGGTTTTTGTCCATTACTAGCCTGATTTATCAAAATTTTCTGTAGCTTCTTTTGAATGGTTTTATTATTTTGTCATTCACTACTCAGAGCAATGACTGTGAAGCATAACCAAGCCCTCAGAGGCATGATAGCATCTCCTGGAGAAAAAAAAAAAAAAAAAAGTCAGCATGGCATAAACTCACTGACAAATTTTTTTTGGACATCCCTGTGTGATTTTTAACTCTCCTGTGTGATTTTTAACTCTCCTGTGCTTTAAAGGGAAAATATTATCCAATTCTGGAAGAATTTCCTGTAAAGAGGCAAAATAAACATTCTTCATGTGATAAATTTTGGAAAACTAAGTGAATTAAAATAAAAATAAATCTGAGATATTGAGATGTACCTATGTACTTGTACTTTGCTGAACATATTTGAAATATAATAATTCTAACAATCATAAGGAGATGACTCAGTGCTTGTTTAGGGATTTTTAAGTACCTAAAAAAATATGTTAATTGATTGATTAAACAATTTGACTATGTTGAATAAGCCCTAGGACCACTATGAATATAAGGATACATATTCTTCAGGGTCCTGGACCTGCTTCTCCATGCAGAACATCCTATTTGTTTAACAAATGTGCGAGCAGTTGAGAAGAGGGTATTAGGAGGAAACCCTACACAGACATATGAGTTAACTGTTAACAGGCCACAAAACTGATGGTGACCAAATCATACACTGTAACCCTAGGAAGGACTCCTTTAGGTTTGGTTGTGGGGGTTTTTTTGTTTTCTCTTTTTAACGTGTGTTCTTGTTTCATTTCCTTTTTTTCTCCACCTTTTGGGCATACCTGTCAAATGCCCAGAATTTCTTCAAAACGCTTTATTATTAAATTTGTCTAAGATTGCTAACTAAACAATTCATAAGTATTATATATATAAAACCTTATAGTTACCAAGTCTATGTATACACCTATGCTGCTGTTAAGAGATTTCATAGGTTTTCTAAACGTATTTCTTATAAGATTTTTCTTTCTTCCTTGAGAGCTTTGAAAATGATTGTAAAAATCAGAGAATTCTATTATTCTATCACTTTTATAATGGCATACTTAATGATCATACATCCAGTGAAATGCTAGGAAGCCATAGGATTTCAAAAGATTTATTCAGAAACATTAAAAAGATTTATGTTAATGCTTGAAACTTGAATTCAGAATCTGCAGACATAAACATATACTGTGCTGCATCATAACCATGCTATGATTTGAAACACTTTATTTATTCTGTCACATTTGTAGTACTCTGAACTGTGCAAGAAGCCTTCATACCATGATCCAGACTCTTTAATAAAGAAACAAGATACAGTATACTGCGTATGAATTCTTTGCCATGTTATTCATAGAGAAGATTAGCTTATAGTGCCTTAAGTGAGGATCAGAAATAACTCTCTTTTCAAAGGCTCCCTATTCAAACTGCAAGACTGAGAAAATACAGTTTTGCCTAAACGTTAGAGACATGGCTGCCTGGAGAGAGTCGTATTTGTTGCTATCTGTCTTATTTCCAGGGTAAAACTGAACAATACATCTTCCATGAAAATTTCCACGTGTAAAATTAAGGTATACGAAGAAGTGAGAAAGATTACTCCCACAAGAAAATGCACTGAGTATAACTGTAGTTCAGCATTAAAAAAATGTCATTACAAAGGAAGACATTCATTCACAGAGCTGATCCCCCAAAAACTACAAAGTCTGACATAGAAGCTCAGCTGAAACAGTAATTGGCAAAGAATTTCTTAGGGTATTTATCAGTCTTCTGTATGCATGCTTCTGTATACCCTTTTGAGTAGGAGTATCAGGAAAGAGCTATCAAATTAAGGAATTCAGCAGTTAAATACAGAAGGGGTGCTGAGAGAGATTGTTGAACTATATAGACATAAACCTGATTTCTTTCCCTTTCTGTGTACATTAATCTGATTAACTGGGCATCTTTCTATTTGTTAAAAACAATATTTATTAGAATTACATTAATATTGAGTATGCCTGTCAATAAATTAAGATTACAGAGCCTTATGAACATTGTTCTTATCAAATGTCAACTATCAGAAATACCGGCCTTCAGAATTTTTGCGGGACTGTCAGAGTCCCACACTCTCTGACAAAGGTTTTTTTAGATACTCCACATGTGGAGTGTTTAATGTTTTGTATCAAGTCTACTTATTTGAAGATATTTGATGTTACACATGGATTTCTGATTTATCAGAGTGATTCAAAATATACTGAATGCACAATACAAACATAAGTTACACCTGACAAAATAAAGCAATTGCAATATCCATTTCCATTACAACGTGATTCTTATTACTGGTCTCTATAATATGCTCACCATCATGATTGTGCATCCCCAATCAACAGAAAGTAATATGTGTGTTGGAGTCAGCTCAAGACCACTGGTCTTTGAAGTTCTTTTGTTAGTCGCATAGTTGTTATCCTCTGTATTGGGCTGAGCCACGTATTCACTCTGACCATGCTGGCCTGGATAGGTCATGAAGACATTCACAGTCTTTGAACGAACTCGGGGAGAAACATTTACACCACCAGCTGATCCACTCAACTGTCATGGCTGTTTATCTAAAGCAAAGGCTAACCTCCAATCCCCTTTGTGTTGAGATGAACTCAGCTTCTTTGTAACAGCTTTGATCAGTTGCAGCCTGCTTGATTCACTGAGCATCATCCTTTGCTATTTCCCCTGAGCCTTCTTCCATTGTAAAGGTTTATTGGTCAGTCACAGACTAGAAGTTAGAGACTGACCTGTCACTTGCAATGCTCCTCTCCAATAGTTTTCTGGTAGATTTTCAGAAAGCATTGGACTTGGACTTTTGCCTTTATTCTACAGACCAAGTAACTCACTTTTTATCTGTAAATGGGAAAATGTAACTTTAATGGCAAAAAGTAACTGCCATTTTGCCTGTAATTGTTCATATTCCTGGTAAATGGAATTATACTCATGGCAGTTATTTGTTTACGATCTTACTCCAGACATCTGAAATAGTGCCAATTACTTTCCACTGATGATAAAAGAGATCAGCTAGAATAACTATCCAAAATGTAGTCATCTATGTTTTAGGTGACTACATGTGGTCACATGACTAACAAAAGTCTACAGCCAAACCAGAGCTTCTATTAATGAAAGGAAAAGTAATAAAAGATGTGCTTCCTCCCTCTTTCTATCATTTCTTCAATACTCCAAAAACAACTTTTTAAATGGCATACTATGTAACAAATATGCCATTTTTAATATGATAAAAACAGCTTCCAATCATTTCATCCACTAGATGTGGATGAAGAAGCAAGGAACCACCACAATGGTAACACCTGTGACTGCTACTAAATCCTGGGAAAACATTTAATTGAGATGGACTTAATCAGGGCTCATCAACAGAATTTGGATCATAAAGGTAACATAAGGCATGGTCTAGTACATGTAAGGCAGGTATCTAAATTTGAGGTGCAGAGTGTCATTGAGTCAGTGTATGAAATACAAGTATTTGAGGAAGTCTAAAGGAATATCTCAGTTCTCCAAGTTGTATGTAAAACTGGACAAACAAAGACTACTCATACAACAAGGACATACTAAGTTTAGAAATTATTAAAAAACCAAAAATAGTTGAATGTGGCTAACAGGTTGTTTTTTATTTTTCTCTGAAACATTATTTTGACCGATTCACTATCAAAATAAAAGAATGTTACTTATCTTTAAAGTATAAGATGAAAAAATAATATATAACTGACAAAAAAAATCCTTAATTTGCTGATTTTCAGAAAGAAATTAAACTAAAATGTTTTTGTATGTTCCATTAAGTATGTCTCTGCTAGCATCCTGTCTGACCTTTCAATTAAGCCTGATCATGTTGTCTATTCAAGGAGCTTTGAACAAGGATTTGGAAAGTTTTAGCTGTTTTCCCAAATGACATAACAGATTGCTTCAAAATCAATTATGTTACCTTTAGAAATTGTAATGCAAACCTTTTGCAAAATTGGATTTTTTGAGTTCTATATTCATGAGACAAGAAAAGTTAGTACTGAGAATAGAGTTCTGAAGCCCATTTACTTTCACTTTGCATACAATTTCTATGAATTTCCTTTTTCCTGTGCAGTCCAAAATGCCTTATTTCATCCTGAAGTCAAGAAAGGGAATCTTTCTTCAACCTTATATTCTCCTTGAACATGGAGTCTTAGGTTTTCACAGCATGGGTTAGAATTTAATTAGGGGATATATTTATTATTTCTCCTCCAATTTTCCCTTGCACATAGCACCATCACTTCTTGCAATATTCTTGTTTGCATTATTAAGACCATATTTCCTATGCCTGTGGATTTCTTTGAATGTGTCTTGATAGATAAGAGAAAAAAAAGAAGTCATTATCAAGACATGAATTAATCCCTCTTAATATCTTGCGTTTAATTGGTTCATGAGGTAGGAGATTACTTGCTCTTACCTTCCTCATTAATCAAGGAAAGAGACACTTCCAGAGGACATTTCAGCCTTTGGGACTTGATCTATCTTCTTTGTAACCTACAGTGCTAGAGTTCAACTACCTATGATCTTTGCCTGTGCATTTCGGCACAGCCCAGCTGTGTGACCTTGGTTAAGGATTAATGAGAAGAAATGTTGAATTCTAAAAAGACTAGGCAAGCTAAGACCTTGCATGATAAAGGATGTAAAAATAGGTATAAATGAAACTGTTGAGACAGAAGGTAACAATTCAGCAGAAACAAGGATCAGATCAGGAGTACTGGAGGAAAACATTCCCCATTTGAGTGATAACTGTCTAAACAGTAAAAATTCATTTGGAGTCAGTACTGATGCTGATTATCTGAGTAGAATAACAGTCTAATTTTCATGTCTACTGTGTGTATTATCCAATACATAGCTCCTGTATATTCTCCTATGGCAAAATATCACTTACTATGCAGAGAAGTCAGAAAACAGTTGGTGTCAAAATTCAGATAAACCCCATATAAAATAGAAGTATGCAGGATTTTATGATGAGTTAGCAGTCTGTGACCACTCAGATTAGCAGTAATAATTACAAATTCATAGACCAAAACTGAGGAGCTGCTGTCCTTGAGATTTCTGCATTGCATAAAAAATAGAAACAGATCTTTTATTATTGAGTCATATGTTGAACATTTTATATTGACTATTTCCTACATTTTCATGAACTTTGAGCCTGAAAGTGTGGGTTTGTGAGGGTTTTTTTAATAACAGGGAAAAAAAAATAATCCAAACCCCAACTATCTGATGCGTATTTATTTGACTTTTTAAATAACTTTTGAACTATAAAACATAGATGAAAAATATATTCATATTTTCTTGTGCTCACTGGCTCATAGGTCTCAGCCATTAATGCTGGTAACTGCTTAATGCAGAAACTGATTTTAGAAGTGTTTGGGATTTTTGTTTTGCTTTCTTCTTTTTGTTTGTTTGGGTTTTTAATTTTGTTTTGTTTTATTTTTCTCCTAACATCCAGCCTATGGGTAATTTTAAATCTTTTTTTTTTCTTCTTTTTTGTCTTTTTAAAAAAATTATTTTCTGAAAAGGGATAGTTCCTTTCCTTCATTTTTATTTCATTTTCTCTGTATTTAGAAAATTTTTTTACTTTCTATGTTTTATATTTTACCTTTATTCATATCCTCAGAGGGTACCTTGAGATAAAAAACTTTAGAGAACACAGAGATCTAAAATAATAATAGTGAAGCGATGTTAAAAGAATTGGATGCTATTCATCCTTGCAGAAACTGACACACTGACATTAATTTAGTTTGTAGAGAAAAAGAAATTCTAAAATTAATTTATATATCTGGGTTTATTTCATTATTTTACAGCATATTCTCAGATTTTGAGAAATTGAAAGGATAATGTTCCCTAATTTCAGTATAAACTCACACATTCTGTCTAATATGCCATTACAAATGAAAAAAAAAAAAAAAATACACGTAAAATATAAAGTTGATCTGAAAATTAAAATTCTTATCCAAATATCATCTTGATATATTCTGAACATGATTTTGATGAAACTTCACCCATTATCCTACAGAAAACGTTGCAGGATATTTTATTTCTGAAATCATATCTATCAGAAATGTTGGAACCTATGGAGTTAGAAGTCAAATTCTGCACTTCGAATTACATCTGGGAACAAAGCAGAAGTCCAAAATGCTTCTGTAATGAACCAGTATTTATTAGATGTAAATTGATGTTTTTGTAATTTTCTTCAACCACAGCTGGAGTTAATTCCAGATACAGACACAAGAGGCAAAAATCATTAAGAGTATATGGTGGAGCTTGCTCACATCTTAGAAGAAGTATTTTAGTTCTTCAGTAAGATAAAAAAATATCTGTGAATGTTGATGTTAACTAAATCATGTAAGATTATTTAGGACTTCAACAATTTAAAATTATTAAATCAAAGGTAAAGCGTCTATTCCTGTGAAACAGACTACCCAGTTTTTGTTTTGTTTTCTTTTGTTTGTTTGGGGTTTTTTGTTTGTTTGTTTTTAAATCTGCTAGGCTGTCCCCTATTGGCCTAAGCTGTGAGGTTGGGCTATCTGATTTTTTACCTTAGGTGGACACGCAAAAGACACCAAAGACAAGTTATCTCTGAAGACAGGCTTTATTAGAACTCAAAATAATACATTAGAGCAAATTAGGGAGTTCTTTAAAATGGGATGTACACACACCAAGATGTCAGCACAGCATAAAGCCCTGCCTGATGCATTTGCAAGGGAAACTTGTGTTTCTAATAAATGCAGATTAACCTCAGGGAAGACATCCCCCAGTCAGAGCTATTGCAAAGCAGGCTAAATGTCATCATCACAGACTTGTTTAGCCAAATGTTCCGTATTAATTTTCAGAAAGACCACAGAAAAATTAGTATTTGATGATGTTTACTTTCACTAACATAAAGCACAGAGGTATTAGCAAATGTGAGCTGCTGACAATGGATCACAGAATCATAGAATCATTAAGGTTGGAAACGATCTTCAGGATGATCAAGTCCAACCGCCTACTAAATATTATAAGGAACACTGAACCATTTCCTGAAGTGATGCATCTAGAAGTTTTTTAAACACCTCCAGGGATGGTGATTCCACCAGCTCTCTGGGCAGCCTGCTCCAATGCCTAAACACTCTCTCTCAAAAAAAATAATTTTCTAATATCCAAACTAAACCTCCCCTGGTGCAACTTAAGCCCATTTCCTCTTGTTCTATCACTAGTCACCTGGGAGAAGAGGCCAACACCCACCTCACTGCAACATCCTTTCAGGTATTTAAAGAGACCAATAAAGTCTCCTCTCAGCCTCCTCTTCTCCAGACTAAACAATCCTAGGTCCCTCAGTTGCTCCTCATAAGTAATTTTCTCCACACCTTTTACCAGTTTCATTGACGTTCTCTGAAGGGCCATGAGAACACAATGCCCTGCACAACAGCAAAGAGGATCAGGGGGTACACAGTCCCTGCACAGTAGTTCTCAGAGTAGATTTCACTGGCCATCCTTCAAAGCAGAGATAGGGCTACTCTTCCAGTTTTTTATTATGTTGTTCTCTTCAATCTCCCTACAAGATTATTTGTCAATAACCTGAACACCATTAGAGCTGCCATTAGGACCATAGAAAGGAATATTGCTTGATATTTAAAATGCAGGTACCAGGATGCTAATGCTGGCTTGAGAAGCCACCAGCATTTCAGTCCTTTCTGCTTGCCTTCTCAGTGTTACGGCAATCACCAGGTTCATCCACTAGGCCCACAGAATCAACTGTCATTGGGACCAACTATCATTTCTGTAATTATAAAGTGTGTGCAAGGAGAAAATTCCTAATACCACATCTCCTGCACACCTTGGCACAGATGCAAGTAAATGTATCAAAGTACATGACTAAGGCCTTCAGAACAGGGCCATGTATAAACAAGTGTTACTGTGTGCTAATGACTGCAGTGATGACAGAAAGTTACAGAGTAGTAAATGCAGTGCACTTGGTATATTTTACTTGGAATGGGATACTATCTGACATGACATTCCCCAAACTTCTGGCTTAGCCCTAGCACAGAGGCAAATATATGAGCCAGATGAGAATCTGACCTCACCTTTTCAAAGGCACTATTACCTTCACAATTACCTTGTATGATTGTGACAAGAGAAAATAAAATTTTAACTGTGCACCCAGCCAGTAAATCTTGCAGTAGCTTGTTTTCTCTAGCAATAACACCTCACCCAAGACATGATTTGCTCAGAAAGAAAAATTCTTAAAATGTTCCAAAAGTCACTAATCTTCCATGAGTCTTAAACTGCTCTTTTTCCCTCTTGGAGTTTCAGGGCCTCTGTAACTTCTTTGAAGGTTCCCAGTTATAAACCTTCTCATCCAATCAAAGAGTTGGAAGTACATAACTTCAGTGAATGATACTATAACACTCACCAAAATGACATTTTAGTTTCAAACCATGAGTATCAAATCCTTTGTGATCAATATTTTCCAGGCAAAACTTAAGAAAGCAAGCTGAATAGTGAGGAAATTCAGAGCAGCTATGGCATGCTTGTAGTCTTTCAGTGAGCAGAAAAAAGAATTAATGTACTTAGTAGTGTGTCAGAGTGAACAGACATTACAAATTGTCTTGAGTAGAAGAGGAACTTTTATCTGCAAGCAGATTGTAAGAGAAACAGAACCAAGAAACTTCTACATTGGAGTAGTTCAGCTGGAGAGGAAGAGCAATATGCGAACCATCTAAAATAATCAGTAATCTTGTAGTTGGTGTACTTGCTTAATTGTAAGCAAGAGTCAAAATTTCACAGAAGTAGAGTCAACCTGGACCCTTACCATCAGCAGTATTTTCCAAACCTGTAGGAAAATAAATGTTTACTTCCATCGGACTCTTTCTCATTAACATCATATAAAGGTCTTGTTCACTTTTGAAATGTCTGAAATTACAGCAATTAATTATAACTTGAGGTTGGAATGATCTTGCTATCATTACTAGCTTTGAAGGGTAAAACTAAAAATGTGTCAGCTTCAGGAACATGGCATTTTTAATTCTCACTTTAACCACCTACTGTGTCTCCTCAAGGCTTCATATAGTTCGTTTAACAATGTTTCAGACTGCTTTTTCCATACTTAGTAGGATAATTGACATGCATGTTTTGAAAAGCAATCAGGGGATTTTGGTGAATGGGTAAGAACAATAACTGCTCAATAATTCCATTAGAAGAAAACCAAACTTGCACAGAGTTAATGAAAACTTTATGCAATTTCACAGATTGTTAGCATCTGATTAAAAATAAAAAGCACTAGAGGGTTCCAATTCCACATTCTTTTTGGAAATGTGACAATATTGTCACTGTTTTATGTTTGGCAGTGGTGTTCTGCATAAAAGAGAGGGTCATTGTTGGGTTTTCAGTTTGTTTTCACAAGGTATCCTTGTATTTTAATTTGCTGCCCATGTACCAGGTACTGTCTACTCATTCTACTATTTCATCCAGTATTCTTAATTTAATTGTTTTACACATGTAAATACTACAGGGATAAACAAAACAAAACAACAAAAAACCAAATCTCCAGGTGTCTTTGGCACAGGTTATAGGAGTAAGAGAAAACTAAACAGCAGTTTTAACTCCTGACTCACCTCCTATCCATACATCATAGGCTGTAAAATTGAATGTTTTGTTGTGCTTCGGACATGACAGGTAGTCCCCTTCTTTTTTTAAGATTCTTCGCAAGTGACATTCCAAAGTCAAAACTGAAGGTTTAGCTTTTCCAAGTGTTGAGTCTTTCACAAAAAAACCCAAAAACCTTCTACAGATAATTCCACCTCTTTAAATGAAAGAAATCCCAATCTGATTTCTATTAGTAGAATTACTGACCAGGAAGAGAAGACAATGATGTTATTAGGTCACAACCAAGGTCAGATTTGGTTATTTGATGTTTTGATTGACATTTTACCAGAAAGTGCACATTTATTTGCATTATGGCATCTTCTACAGGGTATAGTCAAAGCTACTGACACCATCGTACTGTGTGGTGTGCTTTACAAATGAATACAAAAGTTTCGTCCATCCCTGTCAGAAAGAGTTTCCTGCACGGTTTCAAAAAAGGTGAATAAACTTCCTTAAAAGAGTTAATAGTTTTTTATCTGACTTTCATCTGAAGATTTAAGTCCTAACACTAGTGACAAAAAACAGTAGGTTTTAACGCTGAACCTTTAAGTCTAAGGAAGATAGGACTGAAAATATGTTGAGATGCAATGTTCATGAACAAATTACATTCATGGTCCTACTAAGTTATTAATTTTGAGAGTTTTTTCTCCTCCTAGGGGCTTAAAAAGAAGCAATTATTCTATTTTTTCATCTGCAAAAATAATTTATCCTTATGTTCTGTAATCTTTCATCAGCAAAAGTTATCAATGAATAACAAGGTTTACTACAGGGAGTGTGTTTGCATTTTCTTCATTTTATTTTTCATTTAATAATAACTACCACCCTAAATTTGTGATAGACAGTGGTACTGAATCATTTTGAAATCTTCTTTGCAATGCAGTGTATACTATTCTTGTTTCTATGACTCAATATTACAACTCAGTTTAATAATAAAAGTCAATATTCAGAATTACATTAAATTGTTAAGAATTTATCAAAGTTTATCTCAAACCATGTTTTCTCAGTTAAGAAAAGCTTTTCAGTGGCATCAGAACTGCATCTTCAAAGGTTTTTATCTGAAACAGTGTGGAAGGGGAAAACCTACCCACTTTTAAAAGCATACACACACATTATTCTTATTTTAATCCCCTTCTATTACAGTGCTTATTCTATTTTATTTTTATGGCTAAGACAGAGAATATCTAGTCTAGCTATCCTGATAACATGGAAGTAACACTTCATATGATACAGTAGTTTTGATACACAGATGCATGTGTCCATACTAGTCACCTTATTTTGTGTCATCTTTCACCATTTCTTTTTCTATATTTCTATATTAATATCCCACTTCTCAAAATGTTTCTGTGCATGAGCTGTCTCCTGTGGTAGGGCAAGAGTAACACAGAACAAATATAACAATCAGAATAGTAGGAAAACAAATGTCTTAATGAATATAAGGCATACTTCCATAACTTACATGAGAAAAAAAAAAAATAGTGATCACACCAGGCAAGAAAAATTTCAAAAATGTTCTGCGTTTTGCAGATGCAATGTATATTTTAGCTTTATATTTCTTTCTGAACCCTGTTTCAAGAGTATGTTGGTAAAGAACTGAAATGTGCTGGACTCATTCTGTTCACCATTATCAATCTTTAGTGCTTCTTGCAGAAAACTGAAGAATTTGTAACCTATTGAATCTACCTACCAGTGTTATCTGAACAGCACTAACAGCTATGAAATGTCAATTGTTCAGAGAAGATAGACATATACATGTTTACTGTCCCCCAAGATGCTCAATAAACAAATGCATCAGAAAAGCATGGTGCTGGTTTTACATGTCACTGAATCCCCAGCTGAAGAAAGCAGGAAAATAATATGACACACTTTTCCTGACTACTTCAGAGCTCCTTGTCATTAAGACTGTTTTTCTAAAATGTCTTTTGAAAATTGACTGAAATACTTATTGGTTTGTTCACTTGGTTGTTAGAGGAGAGAGAAGAAGATTTTCAGTTCATAAAATGACAAGCTTTCAGAGTCTTTGTACACCCGCAGGCTCTGCAACCTCTTCACCCCACTCCTAGGAGTCTGATTGCTCACTGCCAGCTCTGATGTGGTCCAGCTCTGTTACCTGATGAACTCTCATGATGCCCAGATTGTTACCTAACACACCCTCGTGATGCCCAGACAGTCATCACATCTGTATCCCATAGGAATTAACATCTCTTTAGTCTTAAGACACTATTTGCCTCAGTGATTTTTACCTCTCCATTCAAAAATTACCAAAATAATTAGAAGTAGTCATGTCATTGCATATTGGAACAGTGTTTATTCTACTTTATTATACTTTTAATGGTCTGTAACTGTCCAGTTACACAGTTTGTTCTTTGATGTGTTTCATATACATCATTTTCATCTTTGCAGCAAATGCAAACATCTACTGAATCCTGCAAGCACTGAATGACATAGATGCAGTCTATAAACTGCTTTTTTCCAGAAATATATTTTTCTGTTGCTTAGGCAGGACAAGCCCAGAAGCAACACTCTTGAAGACATAGCTAGTGGTTCATTCATTTCCAATAGCTGTTTGTGACAGAATAGTTCTGAGCGAGCCATTTCAGCAACTAGAAATTGCAGCCATCTACTGGTAACTGCCAAAATGTCAGTTAGTCAGAGACTTTAGGGCTTGGCATCTATTTATATTATCTCCCCAGACATATTCAGGCTTGTACAAGTAGCTGCTGACCACCACTTGAAGAAAATGATATCTACAGTGTGACTTCTGACCCTTTGAACCTCTGTTATTTCACTACTATATTTTTCACTTTGTTTTTACATACGTACATTGATACTTCTTAATCATTAAAGATACTTAACATGTCACAAAAATAAAAAGCAACTTCATAATATACCCTTTTATGTTTTCCTTGCTTTTTTTTCTTCCTTTTTTTTTTTTTTCAGTAGTTGGCACAAGTAGAAATATTAACTGATAAATCTTGCCCAGCGGTTGTAGAAAAACAGATGTACTTGCTGTTTGAAAGAACAGCTAAGTGGTGGTGGTCTTATTGCTTGACACTGTACAGAGAGTGCATAATAAAGCACTAAGTTACTTTTATGCCCAAATTACTGACTTCTGCTGTACTATTCAAATTTTTATTTATTTACTTTCTATCAGGCTTGGGAGATTCTCAAGGTCTGAAGGTAGGACAATCCTCATTGTTGTGATTTCTAGTTCAATTTCTCTCTGGTTGCTGGGTTACATTGCTTATTCACCATGCTAGGAATGCAGAAAGAGTCTCTCTGGTGCTTTGTGAACACCACATTTTTGTGCTTTAACAAGGGATAGACTGCTTTGGAGGGGCTTCTAGACAAGGGAAATCTCAAGGGGAGCATGAGAGACAGAGAAAATATTTGGACCAGGTACAGGATATGAAGGAGTTTTCTTTCCTTAAATCTTTTAATTGAATGACTGTTTTATCTCAACATTAGTCATGGCTGTCTGGGTTATTTCACTTCTTTTCAGGCAAGATCCATACCTTCTCTTCCTTTTCACAAATCCCTGGATGGCAATTTCTTCTGAAGTTTTATGTACATACAGTTTAGATTTTAATGCCGCAGAACTTCTGGTGCCTTGAATGATATCCTAGCATTCAATATTGATTTTTTTTGTTGTCCTTATATCCTTTGATAAGAGGCAACAAGCAGGTTAGGAAAGGTGATGAAAAATAAAAAGCTTTTCAATGGCAGTTGTATTGGCTCAGTGCTAAATAAGTATGTGTTACTGTGCCTTGACAGTAAATTCTGGCTTAAGTCACAGGTTACGCTAACAGCTTCGTACATTCAACTTTGGTGGAAAGTTCTGTGTAGTTTAACTAACAAGGTAACTCTGTCAAATGAATGATGCTGAGTGAGGTTTGAGGCATGGATATGTGCCAATTTGAAGTTTTCTTTTCAACTGTCTGTACAGCGAGTTTTTGTGTCTGACAAATCAATGGAGTTCAATGTCTGTAAGAGTTGCACCACATCAAGTAAGAGAAGGACACTGTGACATAAGTAAGGCAAGGTGACTGTTGTGGCAAAGATGTACAGTTAATTCTGCTTGTGTTAAGAACAGGATGATTCCACTCCACTGGACAGAGTATCATCATCCATGTTTGGAATCAGATTTCCAAGTGGAAAAACATAATTTAGTTTTATATAAACATTTCCATTGCCTTCACTGGCAGAGGATCCATGTCTGCATGTAAATGAAGAAAGAAAGAATACCTTTCTAACTTAAAAATAATTCAAAGTTATCCTGTATATTGCAATATTTTTCTAAAAAAATGTGGCAACTGCCCAGATGTATTATTTTAAAGGTAAGAGTTCATGATGAAAAAAAACTTCAATGTAAAATATCTGGCTCATATTTTTTCACTATCTTGAATGCTTGCTGTATTTAAACACTGCAATTCTTTGAATAAAGTTACACATATTTCTTTGAAATTCTCCTTTGGTTGTAAACACGTGTCAGAAAAAACTATAAAGCTCTTAACTGTTGTCCTATTTAGCACTTACTCCATTGCTGAAACTTGCTTGTTGAAATAATATCCAGTTAATTGTTTACAATGATATGATATGTTGCAACTACCTCTCTCTTGGCCAAAATAATAATTTCAAATGTCATATACCACTACAGTTTACTGAGTGCAGCAGAATTATGGGATTTCATAGGACTGCTTAATGGATGGAAAATCAAATATAATGAAATATTCAAAGTGCATTATTTATACAGGTGTACCAATCAAGTAGACCAGTAGTTCCAAAACAGTAGATGATCAATACTTCAGTCCAGAACCTTCATCGATTTCCAGTTCAATTTCTGAGAAACGAAATAGGTTTCCAACAGAGACTGAGTTTAAGAATCTACCTATGCCATACAGTGAAGTGCAGTGCAGGCATGAAAAAAGTTGTTTAGGAACTAGATAGTCCCTTCTGCTTAGTCTTTCCCTGGACTTTCTGGTGATGAACATGGGAACTGCTTTTCAAAACTTCTGTGGATATGCTTCCTCAAGTATGGGTGGCATTTCTGAATGATTGCTTCAGAAAATGATAGCAACCAAGCCATTCCAGCTTAATTTCAGATATATTGTAGACAAGTGAAAAAATTAAAATCATGTCAACAAACAGGCTGATACAAAGCAAAGGTGACCAGGTTTATGTTTCCTCATTTGGATTTCTCTCATTGCCTTCTACATAGCTGTAGAATTTGTAGAAGATTTTAGATGACTGCATGTTTTCTTTCTTTGATTCCCTCACAAGACATCAGTTCTCCTGGTTATATACCAAATTAATTAATTTTTCATGAGCAGCCATTATTTGTGCATCAAGCATTTTTTTTTTCTATAATAATCATACCAACATATATGTCTTCTCTTCTAAATTTGAGATTCAATTTCCCTGCAAAAGTACCAGGCTCTCAAACTATGATGGTATTTACTAATCTTTAGCCAAAGTAAATAACAAAATGTAAGAGGAAATCCATGAAGACCTTATGACCTGCAGTGGGACCTGAGTTAGCTTCATTTTACACTACTTTTGACTATGAAGGTAGAGTAATAGAGATGATTCAGGGCTATCACACCCAGGCATTGCACTGCACAAGGTAGGATGTATACAACTAAGTTTGCTTGTCTGACTCTTCTGGTCTGCATCATCTCTTTCCAAATAACAGTGAATTAGTGTAATTTGTGCAACTGCATATATCTGTGCTTCAAGTGTTTTAATATCTGAGTCTCCATTTCATCTCCACACAGTTACATAAACTGTGACAATGGTTAAAAAACTATCTAAAATCAAGTAAAAGATCCAAAAGTGGTGCATGTGAAAGCAGGAAAATAATGAAGTATGCCACAAATCAATTGGAACAAAAAAAGTTAAACAGAAACTTACAGAAAATGAGAAAACAGTCTATGCGTATGAACCATGATCTAAAACTTGTGCATTAAAAGGGAAGACTTGCCATGACTAGGACTGAATCAAACCTCATGTGGTTCTACTGGTGACAACTGTAAGTGCCATTGGAGTTAATGTAAACATAGCTAATATTATTAAACATTTCACTGTGAAGTTCTCAGTGAATCAAAGAAACTTTCTGATTATTTAGAACCTGAAAATGCTGACAGTCCACCTTATTCTGACCAAAGCTTAACAGACACAATCAGAATAAATATCTACTCTTTGGATAGACATTTCTATTCAACTAGAATATTTTTAATTTAAGAATATACAGGAAAAAAAATGTACATATACAAACGTTATTCTCAGCTGAGTGAACTCTCAGGAAGAGATTTGATTTGCTTTTTATGTCTGGATTTCTCTCCTCATATTTACATTTAACTTTTTCCAGACATCATTCCTCTTTAGGCTGCTCTCTGCTTCTCTTTGGGGGTCTCTATCCACTGTGTTATTCTAGGACTGTACCTAATCCAGGATCTATCTGTGCAATGCTGAGTAATTGATCTTCCTTCAAATAATTTGTCAGTCTTCTGGTGGTGTTTACTGTGCTTTTTGGATTGAGAAATCAACTAGAATGTCTGTGTTTGAATGGATGTGTGTGTACAGTTATTTTAAACCCAGTAAGACTTATATAATTAAGAAAATTCGTGCCCATTTCTTATGAAGCATCTTTGTACAGTTATTGCAATAAAAATGCCTAGGGAAAAAAAATCATTATATTTTATTTTGTTGTTTTATTTTATTTTACCTTCTGATATACAATTTTAACTCCATCTTAATTTTCACACTGTACACTAAGGAAATATATTTGGCAGTGCCCTTGAAAAGTCTTCAATAGACATAACATAATACGAACCCCAAAATATTACAACTTTAACTTCTCAAATAATACAGAAATTTTCTAGGCAGATCTTAATGGACCCGTATGTGTTAGCAGCAATTAAGTATGCATAGCGTGTTTAAATTCCTTAAATACGTTTTTGAGTGGATTTAGATTTGCTTTATTTTATTTTCATTTTTGGGAGGTAAAATAGCACTGAACACTATTCCTTTTGCTTTTGATTAACTCTCTTGCTGAAATGGTTTGTAAGAAGTAGTAGGTTGGAGCTCTCGGCTGTCACACAGAGAAACATAGCATAAGAAAGAGAAGTTTCAGCTATGTTTCTAGTGAGTTCATTTTCTTCAGTTTTCTGAGAAAGCTAACAAGTAGAACCATCTTTCTTTGAAATTTAATGATTAAACCCATTACAACCAGTGAAACAAGAGATAAATGAAAAATGAAGCTTCACTCTAGCTAAAAGCTGTCTCTGTTATGATCTGCTGAAACAGCCTTCTTATGTCCACACACCTACATGTAAAAAGTCTAAGCCCACCCACACCTCACACCTATGACAGCAAGTAGACTCCTACATGTAACACGTGTGGTGATGTAAAGTAGAAAACTGTATCTATTTTTAAAGTTTTTTCCAGGATTACAGTCTGCATCTGTAAATGTCAGTTTGCATCTGCTGTAAATGTCTTTTCATTAGTCAGCCACCTGCTTGATAAAAAGTGTTGCGCTAGAAACACAGCATGTGAAAATATGTATGCAAAGTTTGAGACCAGAAACTGGCATTAAAGGAGATGGAGTCTGCCATACAGAGAAGTTGTTATTTTGACATACACACAAATTGAAGTAATTCTTTATGCCAGTGTTCCTTGATGAACATTTATTACTATTCATTATCTTCTCTTGCCTTTGTACAGAATGCAGACTTTGAGACCAATGTCATTGGATTTATGAGGACTCTTTAGTACTATGGATCACAACATTCTGCCAGATCATCAGCCGGCCCTGGCAGAAATAAAAGGCCAATGGCTAAAGCAATTACTCTCACAGAGAACAGACTGAACTCAAAACTGACTAGTAGGCACTTTTATGCAGACGTTTTCCTAACAAGGAACAGTATTATCTATAACGTTTTGTGTGTAAATGCTAAATGTTCATTTCTGATGTCTTGTGAGATGCCCAATAGGGCATCAGAGTTTGTTATTATGAAATAAAGACCAGTGGAAAATAATTTTATCTAAGTTACATTAACTTCGAAAAACAGCTTATGCTTTGGAACGAAGTACTTCCCAGCAGACAGCCAGTAAGAGGGGTTCAGAGATGACAGGAAGTTATAAATCCAAACTACTGAAAATACTTCAGTTTTACAAGTTTGTGTATGTTTGAAAGAGAGTGAAGTTGCTACATCACACTTTGCTATGCCACCTATAAATGCTGGAAGAGGGTGGATTGATTCAATATGTCGCTGAAATCCCTGAATCTTGAAATGCCACATTCATACTATGGGTAGTAAAAGTAATGGAGATAAACATTCAACCTACCTACAGCCAGGTGTGTCTTCAGACAAAATGCAAAATAAGAATGTAAATACAGGCTGTGCAGGTTCCTTTTGAACCACATTGGGAAGGTACTTTGGGATAAAAAAAATCTGACCCTAATACTACTCATAATGTTTGCAGAAAATCTAGCTGTTGAAATTAACACTCTGTGTCTGTTTAAGCTTGGAACCCAAACAGAAAGTACTGTCAACTTTGAAGATTAAATTTAATCTAGTGTCAACTACAGAACTGTAACATCAGTGTGCAAGTTAAGACTGTTGTGAATGAAATATGGTAAGTAAAAACTTCTGTGTTCAGAGAATAAAGTTGTCTTCATTCAGTCATACTCTTCAAGGAGTCAGTGTGACATCTCACTGTTTAAGATATCTTTATTTTGATGTTCCATTCCAGTAAAATTTTGTGTTCACATAATACTACAGTTTTTGTTTGGAGCTTCAGTCCTGTTGGAAAAATTTATTTATGACTTTTCAGTCTGTGCTCTGATCTGTTGAAAATAGTTTCTTGAATTTCTCATAATTTTTTCAGTGGATTTATGACACCTGTACTTTTAGCTAGTATGTCTTTCATCCAAAGAGCACTGTCAAATCTCAGATCTGTACAGTACTTTGAAAATTCTTACCCTTGCACACAACTTTTTGACACTGTTCACAAAAAAAAAGAGAAATATTAGAATACGTATTAAAAAAAAACCCTGTTTACATGCAGTCACTCTCAATGGATAATCAAGCTCTTGATAATTCCTATTTTAAAGGAAAAAAAAATCAAACTTAAGTGAAAATAGAAGTATGTATTCAATACATTCAGAAGCATTTTACAGGCTGGCAAAATGTCTGTCTTACCTTTAGAATCTCTTAGGTACCAATCTGCCAAATGGAAAAGTTCATTGAGAATTGCCATGCTGTTATTGTTCTACAAGACCATAAAAAATAGAAAATATTTTTGCTGTGATTTAAACAAGAAAGATATTAAAGGGTTTTGCTGTTTTTGTAGTTCAATAGAAAACCTCTAAAAGTGTCAACAGTGTCTCCCCCTCCAATGTAAAGGCTGGTATCACAGTCCAGCAAACACTATCTGGCCATACCAGTTGTAGGAGCAGAAGGCCTTACAGGGGCAAGAGCAGGCAAGATTTAGTATATTTAATATATTTAATGGTATAGACACATCCACAATCTCTCTTCCTGTCCAGTGTCAAAGGTGTTTAGCAAAATAGGGATTCCTAAAATGGTGAATCAATGATGAAAAAGAAGATCTTTGGGGCAGGAAAAAAAGGAAAACGCATTGGATTTTTCCTAGTCCCAGGAAGAACTGTGCTCTGCATCATGACAAAAAATGTCATTAGACAAACGTCTTTTTCCTAGAGAGAAGAAACCAAGGGGTGTTGATGAAACTGAGTGGAAGCTCTTTTGAAATTCAAAGTGCAGTTCTTCAGTGAAGTACACACCTATAGTGGTTTACTTGCAAATTGCATGAATCTATAGAAATAGAGAACTAGAAACTTATCTAGAAAGATTCAAAGAAAATCTCTTTAATTTATCAGGAGTCTACAGCTACTTTTCTTTTCAGGACAAATGACAAAAAAAGATACAGGAAAGATTTAAAAGAAAGATGTATAAAGTCAGAAAATCCCCCAAAACAGAGATGATTTCAAGATCCAAATGGTCTTACTAGTGAGAACTAGTAAGAAAAGACCAAGAAACAGAGATGTTATTTCATCTGTAGTGAAACGCCTTCTGCAGATTCTTATAAAAGCAGTTAGGCCTGGCAGCCTCAGTTATTCAGAAGTTTGTGTTTCTCTTTACTGAATAAGCAGCAATGGTTAAAAATTAAAATGCCTAAATTAATAAAACACGGAGTGGGTCTGCTGAAGTCAATTGATGCACATCTTATGTATATTACCAGCACACCTAATTAATATATGATTCCATCTGTAGCATTATTTAGTTGAATCAATGAATGACATTACAGAGGCCAAAATTTACTTATGCTACTCCAAAACATCATAGTACTATGTCTCTTTTCATCTCATATATCCATAATAGACCTATGAACATAATATAGTTTAAACAGTCTATATAAGGGTCTGCAGATATATGTGGATCCCTGCAAGGTGGAGGTTGAATAGACAGTGTACTTAATATAAGTGGTTGGCTTTACAGGGAACAATTGTAGTAGTACAGGTGAGATAAATGTAGTTTGTTCTCTTTCAACACAGTGGCATGCCCTATAACAGAAATTACCATCTGTGCTTCATCTACAGCTATGTAACTATAAAAAAATTCAAATAAATAAGACTATAGAAAACAAAAATAAACTTATCTTAAAATGTCACTATGTAAAATGAGCAGAATCTTTTCATACTAAAACCATCATGAATTTTATTTTTTTCTGACAGACTGAAAGCTATAGTAAAAGGGTTGTTAAGAGCCAGAACATACTTGATCTCATGATAGTTCAGAAAAATGAACTGGATGTTTTAAGAAACTGGGGGTTGTGGTAGCTACAACATTCAATTACTGACTTGTTGTTTTCAGATCAATGGCCTTGAGGGAAAGTAAGGTTAATTAAGCCTTAATTCACTCAAGATAAATTGACATTTTTGTCTCACAGCAGTAATTGTCTAAACAGGAAGCTTATGAGTAGTGGTGGGAGTTAATAAAAAAAAAAAAAACAAACATCTTTTTTCCTTGCATGACTATTTAATAAAAGCTTCCCTGTGTTCTACAAGTTTAAAGCCCTGTAGGTATATCAGCAGTCATAATACTTGTTTACAGTAGTCATCTACAAAATATTCAGAGACATTTGATAATTCATTCTAAAATCATTCTGAATTGACTTAGAAATTAATCTAAAAATTAGATTTATTTTCCATAATTTAAATACAAAAAAGAAAGAGTCTAGTTTCACCTTTACCCCTATAACTTGTTTGTCAATGAACACAGCTTTGGTAGCATACAAAGACAAATTTGTGTCATCATAGGTAGAAGTAAAAAGAACTCTGAAGTTGTATTTGAGACCAAACACTGGTGAAAGGAGTTTGAGTGCAATTTGATTTTTTGGTTAGTCAGAAAATTACCTCCTTCACTTTTTAAAAACTGAACCAACTCTAACAAATTGTTGCTATTGCAGCAGATAAAGCATTATAATAATCAACTGCTGTAAAAAAACCTCAACCACCCAATCAAAAAAAAACCAACAAGCCATGAATTAAGTGCTTTATATCAACAGCATGCAAATGTTTATGTTATCAAGAATACTTTGCTTTAGAGAAAAAATAAATCTTTTCTGAAGTATATGTAAAATGTCATGGATATAATTTCAATTAATACATCTGATTTTCCACTCTTCCTGCCTTTTCACTGGCATCTGAAAAGTGTAGGTGAAAAAGTCCAAGAGTCTGATTTAGCTGCAGTTCCACTTTTCATCATACAAACATCAAGGCAAAGGCAAGTCATTTCATTTTGCTTTACAGTCTGAGAAGAGAAAAAGATATCTCAATTTCTCTGACAACTTTTACTTTGCACCATTGCAGTAGTCCAAATTTTATTACTGATCCTATTCTGTCCAATGATATCATGAATACTACACAGGGTATTAAGATTTCACATAGGATATATGGATTTTTAGATACTGAATTCCATTTAGTGATCTTAATTGCAGCATCTGTTCCCTTGCTGTAATGACATCAAAATTCATTACAACATAGCATCATTACAATGCAAAAGAACCTAATAACATCATTGTCATATAAAAGCCTTACAGCAAGCTAGATTTCCAACAAAGATGTGAAAGCAGAAATTATTGGTTTTTGAAGAATACAAATTTAGTAACAGTAATATTTTTTTATTATTTTTTTGGTTTTTAATGAGCCTTTAACTATAATAGTATTTTTGTGAGTAGAAATAAAATATTTTGGGGTTTTGTTTGCTTGTTTATTTTGCTTTAATTCTAAAATTATTCTTGCCAAAGTGTTCTTTAGTAAGTGGAAGTGTCTGGTGATCTTTAATTTATTTGATTTGAACTTAGGATCTTCTTGACTAATTTGGTATTCTGAATTTTTAAAACCATGTGATGACATTTTTTCGAAGAGTCTCTTCCATGAATCACACATGCATTGGACATCAATCTTAACTGGTCTCTGTAAAAATTACTAGCTTCAGAACCAAGTCTTTCATATAATTGAGGAGAAAGCAAAAATAGGTCTTGATTTTGTTAGAACTATAACTTCCAGTTCTCAGTGGAAGTGTGAACAACAGTGGAAAACATGAAATAAGCTGCAGGCGACAGCGTTCTTTACTTGCCTGTCAACCTGGACCACAGCAGCAGTGACAGTTTCCTGAGGCTGAAAGGAGTATCAGAGGATCTTGCAACAGTGTGTTGCCAGTGAGCAACATGTTAGAGGTTAGAGCTTTAAAATCGACAGTTAAAGGAAACCTTATTTATTTTTGTTGCTTTCTTATCTTTCCAAGATCATTCTTTGTTTAGGAAAACATGAGAAAAATATATAAAATGGTTTCAATTTTAACCATTGCTCATTTATTCAGATCCTTCTTTCTCACAGTCTGAAGATGTTCACTGAAATGGTTTTGAGACCAAATCTTTAGTCTTAGCAACACAGACACTTCTTCAGTCATGCTCTTCCTTTATTGGAATCAATAGAAAACTGAACTTTGCTATCCTCTATCACAAGCAGCCTCAGCTTGACAGAACTTCTGCCGCTTTCAAAACTGTCACCACATATCTGTATATGTACATTAAAGGTATGTTGAAGAGAAATGGTTACTAAAATGAAAGGGTAGAAGGGTAGTATAAGAGAATTTGTAGTTAAAATTGAGAATATTGAAGAAACTAAAAAAGAGAGTTTTCAGTAGGTTTTGAATGTTTCAAAGGAGACTGATGGCTTCTGCTGACCTTAAACTCAAACTTTTCATAAACAGTTTAATTTATATTATAACTTTAAACTCAGATGCATGCTAATGTTTCTTAGGATCAGCTAAATATTAGTGTAACAGACAAAGTAAAGAAAGTGCCTCCATATTAAAATCATGGCCTTCCTAAATTTCAGTAGTAAAGTTTCATCCACATTCCTGAAAATAAAGAGAAAATTTATGACTAGATCCTTTTCTACTGAGTGCCTCATATTCATCCTGAGATCAGAAAACATTTCCTTTATTTAACTTTTGCTGAAGTGAAGGATACTTGACTGTTAGGATGGAAGAGTGCCAGGATTGACAGAGTATCCCTGGCAGGTAGTATTTGTCTGTTGTCTATAGAGGAAATACAACTAATATTCAGCCCCAGTACAAATCAGTGGTCTAAAATTAGGCATGAAAGTCATGGAAAATCTTAACATTGAAGATGAGATGTATACCCTTCATGACAGACAAATGTGATTCTTTAAAGCTTAAAGAATAAAATCTACATTTAATTGTACCCTCAGTCTTAATTCAGGAGCAAAACTGAGTTCTGGTTCTGGCACTTGAACTGCTCTAAGCGAGCTTGAATGTGGGTGCTAGCAACAATAAAAACAAGGAAAAAAACCATGACAAAATAACTACCTCTCTCAAAAAAACCTCAAAATAAAATGGAGAAGCCTTGATCTCTTCTCCCTTTGTTTCCAAGTCAAGATCTCACATGCCCTTCCTTATAATTATAATTATGTTGTAATTGTTTTCAGTTAAATCCCACCCACAAAGCAGTTTTAAAAGTGCCAGTGCTAGTAAGAAATTAAAACTGCAAGGCTGAGATCTGGGTAGAAGCGTTCCTTTGGGGGTCAGCAATGTCTCTCAAGACCTGAAAGAGTGTAAGTATGGCAACATCTCTGAGGCTGACCACAGATTTCTAGTTTGAATTTGGGCAATTCTTGCAATCTCTCCAGTCCAGATGTAACATAATGCCTGTGCATTACTCTGGGACATAATTTTTCGTGCCTCAGGGTACACTCCCACAACAATTTAAACTGAAATAAGACATGCTCATTGCAGCCCTGTTCTCATCTCTTCTACCAGCCTCCCTTTTGCTTTTACCATAGTTTGACAATGAATTGAAGACTAAAGTGACTGAGCTGGATGAAAAAAATCTGTCTGTAAACTGAGTCTGCAAAAACATGATTTGTTTCTGCATCTCTCTGAACTAGCTCATTTAGTGTCTGACGTGCATCTGGTTGAGGCACAAGGGAATGGTGTTGCCAGGTAGAGCTGGAGGAGGAATTTTAGTTCAGAAGGCTCAATTTAGACTAATGAATATAAGAATTTGGTTTTAATGCTCTTGCATATAAAATGGAATAGTGCCTGTTTATCATGATTGTTGTAAGAATGAGTTCAAGATAAATTCCAGTGATGTACTTCGAGATCTCAAGATAGAAAGCAACATATCTAGAAAGTGTTCTTTCCAATTTTATTCATGTAGGAATTCAAGACTTAAACTTACACAGTATAAAATTTACATAGCACAGATGAATATTTCAATTGATATGAATAATCACTGGTTCATATTCATAATATAATATCTAGATACTATTCCTTGAGCACCCACAGAGATGGTGTAGAAGAATCATAAGTTGTTCCAGCTGGAAATGAAGTGGTAATAGGATTTAACAGATTGTTCGACACTACCTTCTACTCAGAGAAATACTGAAAGTGAAGTTTGATCATTACTGCCTATCAAAGTACATGAAAAAATGTTCAAAACAGTATTATATTTCAAAATTGAGAAATTTTCTCTGTAACATTTACATATACCTACTTAGATTCTGATTAGAAAGAAATTGCTGGACGCTATTCCTTACTCTGTTTGTTACAGTAATATCAGAAATTAATGTTACAAATATGACCATAAGAGTAATGCTACTAATTTCATGTAATAGCCAAATCATTTAGGTATTTCCTGTGATGTCTGAGCAGAGTAGTGAAATTTACATTGCCTTAGCTTCCAAATATAAGATGTTTGAAACATTTAATTAGTTTGTGAAGAGAATGACAAAAATAATGTCATGTAACAAATTTCAAAGAATAACACTTTTGTGATATAATCTGTTATATACGTCAAAGGCCTGTGGACTCACTATAGAGAAATGTTAGCAAAATTTCCAGATAAATAAGAATGCTATTAAAAAATAAATTTAAATATTCATGGAATAAACAGTGCAACTGAATACAATGAAATATTTGTTGCTTTTTTGCTCTGTTTTGAAATACTTATGTATTAACTTAATTGAACTATTTGATTTCAATATTAGAGCTTAGAAGTCACATATCATATTTGAAAAACACCTGGAGATGGGGTATTAACCATTATTATACCTGTATGGGTATTAAGACACAGCTACTGTGATTTCTTGACTGTCACAGGATGAGTAATAACATCGGGAATCTTGTCAGTCTGTGTTAGGACAGAACACCACCCCCAACACACAAATAATTCAGGGTTTCTTGTAGCTGTAAATAAATCTGACAATCATGAAGGAAAAAGAGAGAGCTGCCACATAAATGTCTCTGTTATGCAATCTGAATATTGTTTCCATCTTTTCTTAATGCTGGTCATTTTACAGTACACTGGGGAGGTGATTGAAAACAGCATTCCTATATTCCAATGTGTAGTAATTAGTGTAATTCACTTATCCTGAAGTTTTATCTTATGGAAAGCCACAGTGAAAGCAGAGAATTAATTATGTCAAACTCAGATATTCTGCTAAAGAAATTTCAGCCTCAGAAGGCTGTTAGTTTAACTGGAATTGTTACATCTGCTTGATCACGACTCTCAGCTTGCAGATGCTCCTTTAACAATGAGAGAACAGAGATTAAAGTTTCAGAGAAAGAAAACCTACCAATGAATTAAAAAAAACCCAAGTGTTTTTAATACATGTGCTAAAAACATAGTGCCACTGAAACTTCAGAAGTGAAAAGGCTGTATCTAATTATGTTGAGTGGGTGAGCTGAAGAATAGGAAAACAAATTGCAGAATGTATTTTGCATTCAAGTAAAATTGCTGATGTTTATGTGCTTAACAGGGCTTTGAATTTCCTCTGACAATCTTTGTTGCTAAAAGTTTAACCAATTGTTTCTATATAAAGACGAAGTAGAGCTTGGTCTTTTAAGGTTGCTTAAACACACTTTTGACATTTAAGTGTTGGACTACAGAGAATCAGCCTGGTAATAGTCGAGATTTGGAAATCAGATAATGAGTGCTTTGGTACCAAATAGAATAAACTTTGAGGAATGATGAGTGAAAAGATGTGAAGGAAACCAGGAGGCAATAGAACTGGCCTGTGAGAGCAGAAAGCCTTTTACTGTGCAGGTGGTCTTCAGAATCTGTAGGGTGCTTTTAAAAATGTTCATGAGAGACAACTAAAACCAAATGTATTGTTACAGTCTTCAAGCTACCATTGAAGTCTGCATTGTTGTAAAAAAAGAAATCAGGGATTTACAAGCTAAAGTTATATATGAAAGCCATACATTTTACAAACAACCAAATGATATGGTTGGTTCTTGTGCTTTTTTGACAGATGATATTGAAGATCTAAGGAAAAAATGCAGTTAATTTATTAAAATGCTGGGATCTTTACTATTTCCTCCTCCACTGGAAAACACTTTCAGTACTTCTACCATAGAGTATAATTGCTTTTGCATTAAACTGTCAAAGTTGTGTTCTTCAGGTATACCATAACTGTAACGGCAAGATGCATTTGCTGAAAATACTTGCAAATTATGCTAGAACTTCCTCCAAAAAGTGTTCATTTCTGCAGTGCTCCACTACTGAAAATCACTTTTAAAAAATAGTTAATATGTTTACTTCTTTTAAAGTATATTTCTGAACAAGTGTGTTGTAATGCAGACCTACTACACAAAGCAAATGGGTAGCACAGATATATGACTCTACCAGTAAAAGCATAACACAAAGGAGGTGTCATGTTTCTTATTGATTTAACTCTATTGGTTTTAGCAGAATTATGCTAGGAAAGTGGACTTTGTAAATATTCCAAGAACTGAGTTATACATAGAAGGCAACATTACAGTTTAAGGCTCTGGCTAGCTGACCCATATCTCAGGAAATTTCTAGATGCAATGTATTTAAATTGTTAATACCTTTTCAGAAAATCAGGAGGAACCCTCTACTGCTCTGTCCTTTGATAGTGTGTCAAGAACATTTCTCAGGTACCGTGCTTTCACTATGCACACTAGGCACATGTAAGGAATATTTGACCTTCATTAGAAAGTGTTCTCTTTCTTCTTTAGTCTTATGGGACTTCTCTTAAATGTAAGTTGGCTTTCAGAATTTATGCCTTGCTAACAACCTTTCTAGGTGAGACAACATTGTCTCCGTGTGATAATCAAAACGCTCTATATCTGAGAACTATAAAGCATAAAAGGGAGGGATGTAGGTTTTTATTGAATAACTTATTTCATTTATATCAAATATATTCTCTGACACCACATCCAGCTTCTTTGAAGGTTCTCTGAAATTAATAGTCCTCTGAAATGAATACCCATAGTGGACAGTCTCCTGCCGATTATGAACCATGTAAAATAGAGAGTACTTCCATGCTTTTGCATATTCTGGGTTTGAGACTCCTAGACAGTGCTATTATGCATCTTGCGACAGATGACAAACAAGAATAGCAGATGTAAATGATCTCACTGAAATCACCATCACCACCATCATGGTAATGACACTTACTTAATGGTTAAAAAAAAAAGCACAAAACCTTGCAGTGCTGCTGAGTCCATGTGTCCATGATCTCTGGAATACTTCCAGCTTTCTATGAACACTGTGGAAGTTCCATTAACAAAATTAGTCACTAGTTTCTCCTTTGTCTGGATGCTCTTATGATAAGAGTTCTACCTTCTCCCCACAAGCTTAGGTTTCTGGCCTCCTTTATTATAATGTCCTTAAATGAATGTCTTTCACCCACAAAAGACTATCTAAGGAACTAGAAAATATCAAAGAAATTAGTATCTAGGGAAGAGAGAGAGAAACAAAAAAGATCAAACTTCTCTTTACTTTTTAAAATAAACTCATCTGTGGTGCAATAGGGAACATCATTTAATATCAAAGGAAATCATTCAAGAAAATGGTGGACAATGAAAACAAGGCTTGCTACAGTCGCTGGAACTGTGCCTGAATTAGATCTTACACTACATGTCTAGTTTATGGTCACAGAGCCATAGGTAGATACTCTAATCTTTGAATACCTAAAAGGCAATTGCTGTTACTCATGGAGTAACACTCAAATTAGTATCAGCAACCATCAAATTTGTCACTAGTGACTCACTAGTAAGCTGTATAAAACAAAGCAAAACAAAAAATAAAGCAACTAAGTTCTGAAAAAGTAAACTTCTCCCATAATATACTTGTTTTATAGTTATTATTTTCTACATTTCCAGACATGACAGAGGTAATAAAAATGAATTTTTTTTTAATAAGCTCATTTAAAACCCTTGCTTACTTTGCTCTTAATCTAACATAATACTCTAAGAATCCTTATAAGACTACATAAAGTATTTGGTGGCTTAAGGGAATAGTAGTCAAGTATGTGTTTTTCTCAGAGTTATGGGTTCAAGTTTATTGTAGATTCATAATTAACTCTTACTCTTTCTCAGGATTTTTAGGTCCTTCTATGGACTGTAGAAAATAAAACATTGGTTTTACAGTGGTTTCTATTACAGCATATGGATATATCCATAGTATTTAGTAACTTCAGAGACACAAAGAGAAGAATGGGAGTGTGATCTGCCATGTTCCATTATGGCTCTAGGACTTTAAAACCACATCACATATTTATCAGGACTGATCTTCATGCCAATTTTGCTTCCTGGGTATAGGGCCTTGAGTACACTCACAAGCCTCATCTGGGACCCCTGGCCATGGCTCAGGAACACTACTGCATCTCAGCCTAGGGCACATAGTCAAGGTCTGAGTCACACTGTAGGCAGGCCCACACCCAGCCTTATTCCTTGCTGGATAACCCAGTTTTACCTAGGACCTGATCCTTCCCCTTGCCTTTGCCTGCTCTTTGTGTGCCTGTGGTGAGACCAGTTAGTGTCACCATCACCATCCTGACACTGCTGCTCCTGTGCTGGTGATGTGGGACTGCACACTGTCAGGGTGGGGTTGTTGCCCTGATGGTGCTTGTTTCTACCCCCAGCTTGTTACCCTTTGTGGAGCAACCCTGCTCTGGCTCCTTCATGACATATGGCACCTATCACATACCTATCATGTGTTAAGAAAGAGAATTTTTTTTTTTTCAATTGTCCCAGGTGTTCATACCATTGCTAAAAAAGTCCTGTACATGTGTAGAACACTGCCTGCTGGGGGGACATGCATGTCATTTGCCCTAGGGTGCTCTACCTGGAGTTTTGGTATGTGATTTATGCTTGGTACTAGTGGGAGAGGAAGAGCCTTGAGCACACCAGTGATGACCTCAGTCCATACCACATGATTAACTACAAACATGAGGCAAAATCGTCCCCAAAAGAACCTTTATAATTTGCTAACATAGGCACACTTGTGAGATCCCATCATGAAGACAGCTCAAAATCATAGCTGTGATCACTGTTAAAAATCACAGCAGATAAGACAAAGATTAATCACACATAATGAAGTGTGATATGATTCCTTGACAAGGAAAAATATGTGGGTTCAGATGTGAACATATGAAGAGGTCAGATGTCTAAGGTCCACCTTCCTGTTACTTAAACAAGACTATAACCTGTGACCAGTGATGGGGTGCCCCAAGATACTGCTTTTCCACCAACACATGCTTTGAGAGATAAAAAAATGGGTGTGTTTTGCAGAGTCAAAACCTGCTCATTCAAACCACAATTTTATCAATGAAAATGCATACTGATCCTTAAGTATCTCTTATTCCTACAAAATTAATATAAAATTGCTTTCCTTGCTTGAACCCTTGCAGCGACACACAAATTATAAGGTTCAGTTGTGAGAGAAAAGGTTGAATTTTCAGTAAGTCTTCCTCTTTAATGTGCACATTCCTGCACACACTCACTTCATTGTAACAGTCTATACAACACGGTACCCAGCGTAATAAAATAGACCTTGAGATGAAGCAGTATACATGTTGTATGAGTACATCTGCAAATATGTGCACAGCTACTTGACTACCTGATCTATGAGCATGCTTCATAGAATTCTGAAAGTGCATCTGTCTTCAAACACCCGCAGTGATTTTCTAAGGTGAGCTGCATTTTTTCATTCTGCTTAACAAAGATCACACACTAGCCAACATACTAATTACCATCACAAGACCAAATCAATGTGTGTCTGACCTCCCAAAATCTATCCTTTACCTTATTATAAACAGCAGTGAAAGATGTGAAGCTGGAGTAATGAGATGATCTATTCAGACTCTGTTCTTTTATACAGTATTTTTTCCTGCTGTTGTATGATTTAGTTAGAGTGGTGATAGTGTTAGACATGTAAAAAAAAACCCCAAACCATTTACTCACCTAATAAAAGCCGATAAAATTCCAGGACAGAGCAGTCTAGCAATGCAGACAAAACTTCTGAAAAACAGTATAACAAAGGAAAGCACAAAGCAAGTCATCTGATCTGCCTTGCCAGTCCATTAGTTACTTATAGAACAATAACTAAAAATTAGAAATTAGGAAGGTCATGGAACACATCCTCCGAGAAGCTATGCCAAGACACGTGGAGGAAGAGGAGGTGAAACAAGAAAGCCAGCGTGGCTTCACAAAGGGCAAGCCCTGCCTAACGAATCTAGTGGCCTTCTGTGATGGAGTGACTACATCAGTGGACAAGGAAAGAGATACGGTTGTCATCTATCTGGACTTCTGTGAGGCCTTTGACATGGTTCCCCACAACATCCTTTTCTTTAAACTGAAGAGATATGGTTTTGATGGGTGGACTGTTCTGTGGATAAGAAATTAGTTGGATGGTTGCATCCAGAGGGTAGTGGTCAGTATCTCAAGGTCCAGATGGACATTAGTGACAAGTCATGTCCCTTAGGGATCCATACTGGGACCAGTGCTATTAACTATCTTCATCAGTGATGCAAACAGTGGGATTGAATGCATACTCAGAAGTTTGCAAATGACACCAAGCTGAGTGGTGCAGCTGACATGCCTGAGTGGTGGGACATCATCCAGAGGGACCTGGATAATCTTGAGAAGTGGTCCTGTGTAAACCTCATGAGGTTCAACAAGGCCAAGTGCAAGGTCCTGCACCTGGGTTAGGAGAATCTTCATTATCAATACAGGCTGGGGCATGAAGGGATTCAGAGAAGCCCTGTGGAGAAGGAATTGGGCATACTGGTCGATGAAATGCTGGACGTGAGCTGGCAATGTGCACTCATAGCCCAGAAGTCCAGCTGTATCCTGGGCTGCATCAAAAAAGAATGGCCAGCAGGTCAAGGAAGGCGGTTCTGCCCCTCTGCTCCATTCTGGTGAGCCCCTACAGAATTCTGTGTCCAGCTCTAGAGTCTTCAGCACAGGAAAGGTATGAACTTGTTGGAGCAGATCCAGAGGAGGGCCACAAAAATGATCAGAGGGCTGGAACAAAAGCTGGGAGAGTTGGGGTTATTCAGCCTGGAGAAGAGAAGGCTTTGGATATCTTATTGCAACACTTTAGTACTTAAAGGAGGCCTTAAGAAAGATGGGGAGAATCTTTTTAGCAGAGCCAGTAGTGATAGGACAAGGGGTAAAGGTTTTAAATTAAAATGAAGTGGATACAGAATAAATATAAGGAAGAAATGCTTTATAGTGAGGATGGTGAAACATTGGAACAGGTTGTCCAGAGAGGTGGTAGAAGACCCATCCCTGGAAACATCCAAGGTCAGGTTGAATGGGGCTCTGAGCAATAATCTGATTTTGGTAAAGATGTCCCTGCTTATTACAGAGGCAGTTCAACTAGATGACCTTTAAAGGTCCCTTCAAGACCAAACTGTTGTATGATTGATTCTATGAAAGGGAATAGTTTTAACTGTGATGTTGACAGGTGCTTTCAACTTCACAAGTCTAGTTGTGAAAGTAATCTCTGAAGGAGGAGAACCCTGATATGAGAGAAAATTAACCATTCCTTTATAAGGTATCAATCTTATAAAATCTTTTAAGGTTTTTTTGGTCATGTCTAGACCTACCTCTTCAGGTAGACTATGGAAAGACTCAAGTATCTATCCTTCCTCTACCCCTATCTGGCCCCCCTCACCCCCCACCCCCCTTCACCCAAATAAGCATAACTGAAACAGTAAGGTCTAACCTCATAGAATCACAGAATGGCTGAAGTTGGAAAGGACCTCTGGAAGTTGTCAAGTCTAACCCTCTCTGTTCAAGTAGGGACACCTATATCCAGTTGCCCAGGAACATGTCCAGATGGCTTTTAAATACCTCTAATAATGGGGATTCCACAATGTCTCTGGGCAATCTGTACCAGTGCTCAGATACCCTCACAGTAAAAAAATGTTTCCTGATATTCATACTGAACCTTCTGTGTTTCAGTTTATGCCCATTGCCTCTGATTGTCACTGGAGACCACTGAAGAGAGACTGACTTCATGCCCCTTGCACCTTCCCTTCAGACATTTATATACATTATCAAGATGTCCCTAAGCCTTCTCTTCTCTTGTCTTCTCCAGACTGAACAGTCCTAGCTCTCTCAGCCTTTCATCACAGAAGAGATACTTCAGTCCCTTCAACTTCTTATTGGCCTTTGCTGGATGCATTCCAGTATAGCTATGTCTCTTGTAGCAGAGAGGTCAGAACTGGACACAGTACTCCAGGTGTGGACTCACCATTGCTGGGAAGAAAAGGACCTCTCTCAACCTGCTGGCAACACTCTTCCTATTGCAGCCCAGCATATCACTGCCTTCTTTGACACAGAGGCACACTGCTGGCTCATGTTCAACTTATCCATAAGGAACCTCAAAGCCTTTTCTTCAAAGTTGATTTCCAGGTAGGTGGTCTTATGCGTATACCAGTATCTGGGGTTGTTTCTTATCAGGTGCAGAACTTCACACTTCTTGTTGAACTTCAAGGGGTCTTTGTCAGCATATTTCACCAGCCTATTAAGATTCCTCTGAATGTCAACACAGGAAGTCCTGGGGATAAACTTCAACAAAAGTCCTGAAAGGACTTATGTGAAAAACGTTGTTCTGTCCTACAATAAATGAAAATATTTAAATCCTAAATGTGGAAGTTCACTGGATATCAAAACAAAAGGACGTTGATACAGTTTATGTTTTCACAGGAGTTATCTCTGAGTCCGTTGTCACCACAGAGTCATAGAATCATAGAATGTCTTGGATTCAAACAAACCCTTAAAGATCATCTAGCCCAAGCCCTCTGCCATCGACAGAGACATCCTTCACTAGATCAGGGTGCCCAAAACCATGTCCAATCTGACCTTGGATACTTCCAGTGATAGGACATTCACAATTTCTCTGTGCAATCTGTTCCTGTGTCTCACTACCTTCATTGTAAAAATTGTCCTCCTTATGTACAATCTAAATCTACTCTCTTTCAGTGTTGTCCCTTACCCTGTCACTACAGGCCTTGGAAAAAAAGTATTTCTCCATCATTATTATAAGCCCCCTTTATGTATTGAATTGCTACAATGATGTCTCCACAGAGGTCTTCTCCAGGTTGCACAACTCCAACTCTCTAAGACTTTCTACACAGAAGAAGTGTTCCAGACCTCTGATCATTTTTGTGGCCCTCCTCTGGATGTGCTCCAACAGATCTGCATCTTTCTTGTACTGAGGACACCAGAGGTGGACATGAGACTCAAAGTGAGGGCTCAGGAGAAAGAAGTAGAGAAAAAGAATCACCTCTTTTGACCTGCTGACCATGCTTCCTGTTATACTGACAAAGATACTATTGGCTTTCTGGGCTGTTAAGCGCACATTGCCAGTTCATGTCAAGCTTTTCATCTACCAGTATCCCCAAGTCCTGCTCTGCAGGACTGGTCTCAGTCCATTCATCCCCCATAATTTGTGATTCATTTAGAATCACAATTTACTGGGACATCCTGTGACAAGAGAGAAGAAAGGCACATTTAACAGAATTTTTGATGGTCTTAAATCACTAAGTACTCCAGACTGCACTGCTTACTGTACAGGAGGAGAGTTGATAAGATGAATATTGGTGCCTATTTCTGGTATTCAGGCAGTTTCTGACAATCACAATCCTCTATAACAGGATACAGAGTAAGTGAATGTTTTCATCCTTACACATATCTGTATAAAAGAAAGCGATAGAAGACAGATAAGAATGTACAATGATCAAGATAAATTTCACAAACTGAAGTGTGAAAAATTGTACTTTTCCTTCCTTCCTGTATATAGCCTGCTTAAAACATCACCTTGTATACATAAATGTTTGTACAGTACTCTCAGAAAGTATAAATAAAAATTTATTCACTGAAAATTAAGAGAGATTTTTACACTTGTTTCAGTCTAACTGCAAAGGTTTAAAGAATTATACATTTGCTTTTCATTAGTGCTAAAAGATTATATTCCACAGGAAAACAAACAAAAATCCCACATGCTCATACACATTCTTACTCACATATTCATACATATCACACAACATGCGAAAACTATAAATAATAGTATCACAACAGTATCCTGCATCGAAACTTTTTATAGCTTTATTTCTTATATGAGAAAAGGAATACAACTTTAAGATTATTCTGTCCGTGATTATGCAGGAAAAAGTATAGAATTCTATTTTTTTTTCTCTTTACAAAATATTGTGTATAGCTTGTACCTTTATAATGCATTTCTCTCTTACAGCAAAAAAGAAGACAAAAATTAAAGTGAATAGCCTCACCTTGATAAGATCTGATCAGCCAGATGGGGCAGAAGTGTGACCATATCTAATATGTAATCTCAGACATCTTGACAGTTAGCTACAGTGTAGAAATAGGGGTATGCAGTGACTTTGAATCAGTTTCATCAAAATTTTTTGAAAGATCCTCACAGTGAATACTATATTGAAATTGTTTCAGAAGCAGTGTCTGACTCACCTTCTAATAAACCTTGGCACAGCACCATGAAAGAAGCAGGGGCCAGCTATATTCTTGGTATAGAACTCCTGAGAAGCTAATAAAGATATAACATGAAGACATTTCACCTGTCTTTTGTTAATGATGAGAAAATCCCACAAAAATCAGCTGGATTACACAAATAGAATCATAGAATCATAGAATGGTTAAGGCTGGAAGGGACCTCTGAAGGTCATCTAGTCCAGCCCCCCTGCAGTGAGCAGGGTACCCTCAACTAGACCATGCTGCTCAGAGTTTTGTCCAACCTCACCTTGAATATCTCCAGGGATGGGGCTTCAACCACCTCCCTGAGCAACGCATTCCACTGTTCTATCACTCTCAATGTAAAGAACTTCTTCCTGAAATCCAGTCTAAATCTGCTCTTCTCTAATTTAAACCCATTACCCCTCGTCCTTTCACTATAGGCCCTCGTAAACAGCCCATCTCCAGCCTTCCTGTAGGCCCCCTTCAGGTACTGGAAGGTCGCTAGTAGGTCTCCCACGAGCCTTCTCTTCTCCAGGCTGAACAACCCCAGCTCCCTCAGCCTGTCCTCGTAGGAGAGGTGTTCCAGCACTCTGATCATCTTTGTGTCCCTCCTCTGGACCCGCTCCATCAGGTCCATGTCTTTCCTGTGTTGAGGTCTCCAGAGCTGGACGCAGTACTCCAGGTGCAGTCTCACCAGCACAGAGTGGAGGGGCAGGATCACCTCCCTCGATCTGCTGGCCACACTTCTCTTGATACAGCCCAGGATGCAGTTGGCTTTCTTGACTGCAAGTGCACACTGTTGGCTCATGTCCAGCTTCTCATCCACCAACACCCCCAAGTCTTTTTCCACAAAGCTCCTTTCCAGCACCTCATCTCCCAGCCTGTATTGATAGTGAGGGTTGTTCTGACCCAGGTGCAGGACCCTGTACTTAGTCTTGTTGAACCTCATGAGGTTCACCTGGGCCCACCTCTCCAGCTTATCCAGGTCCCTCTGGATGACATCC